>WIPJ01000498.1:180967-208801 GCA_018155075.1 Cassiopea andromeda
GTTTTTCGTATTATAATGAGGTGTTTTTCGTATTATAATGAGGTGTTTTTCGTATTATAAAATCGCGCGTTTGGTATTATAATCTTGCACAGTTTAGTATTATAAAATTGAACTTTTCGTATTATAAAATTGAACTTTTCGTATTATAAAATTCAACTTTTCGTATTATAAAATTCAACTTTTGGTATTATAATATTCAACTTTTCGTATTATAATATTCGAATTCAAGTTTCGTATTATAATATTCAACTTTTCGTATTGTAATATTCAACTTTTCGTATTATAATATTCGAATTCAAGTTTCGTATTATTTCGCCTTTTCGCGCGCCATACTCATGAACCTGAAGTGTAAAAACAACTCACTAGTGATGGGCACAACGGGGACGGAGTGGCTAAATTTTTCGGCCCAGGCACAGCAAATTCACAAATTCAGAAATTAACGTTGTCTCCACTTACTGGAGATCCCTGGAGCACAAATTAGGTGAAATCAGCAAAGTATTACTAACCATACAATGTTTTGGAATTTTAAATCACAGTTGGCAAGTGCTTTTTTGAAATTTGCAATTTTGTGCTTGATTTTTTTCAAATTACATCCGTTGTGCGATTTTTCAGGCACGTCACGAGACATTTTATCATAGTTTTCCAGAAAATGAAGAAATTAGCTAATTTATTCAAGTTGCATTGAAACTTTACTTTTTAGTATAGCCAAATCCTAAACCAGTAATAATTGGCCCTTAGAAAATAAAAGAAATTTCAAGAAACAAAAAGTTGCAAATATGATGTAATTTGTACAATGTCATGTACGTCACGCAACTTTAAAGTCTTCTGCTAAAAATAGGTTTTGCTGGATGTAAAAGTTCTTTGTAAATTTTTTAGCTTTGTATATTTCACTTCATGACGAAGCCATTTTGCATTTCCTCTTCAAGTGGTTTCACCAGCATTTTACCCTTTTTATCTCAAATGCTTCACTTTGGATGTCACGTACGTCACGTGAGAATGTCCCTTTAGCAAAATGTTCCCTTTCCAGGCCAATAGTGTCGAACAGAACTTATGGTATGTTTTCACGGCATCTTTATCCATTATTCAGTATCTTCAGACTCTTCACGTTCACACTTTAAAAATGAAATTTTCGGAATGAAGACTGTCTACTAATTTGTCTTAGGTAACAGTTTGACCATTTTGCAATTCATTTTTAAGGATGCAAGGATCGATTAGGAAAGCTACACAACAAAAAATTTCGATTTAACAAGGAATAAAATGGTTTCTCCATGAACTACTTTAATAAAGTACACAACAAAAGCAAACAGCTGACATTACACTTCTATCAAGCAGAATCTTATTTTTGCATCTTCCAGTGTATTCGTTGATCCGTTTTCTAGAAATGCAGTTGCTTTGCTCCTAATGAAAAGCCTTATACACAATTTAAATTTGTCCTAACTTCGATAAGATTTCCTAAATAACTAGTACTGTTACAGTTCTTTGTGAACGTTTTCATCAACTTTCCTATCTCCTTTAACTTCTTCTTCCTTTTTAGTTTCTTTCTTCGCTGAAACGTCCTCATTCGTTTTTGACTTGTCATTGGCTTTGTTATCATTCTCTTCTACGTTAGGTAGCTCTAATGGTGGTACGTCATCACCTTCTTTCTCTTTTGAACCTTTAGCACTTTGCTCTTTAGCAGGTTCATCTACCTTTTTACTGTCCTTATCTGATTTGCTTTCTCCTTCCTTAGGTCTATCACTGGATTCAGTTTGGTTTGTTGAGGTTTTATTTTCAGCTGAAAATGAAGATAGTGACAATGAAGATATGTTGCAATGAAGATAACTCGGAGGTGCATAGTAATAAAGACCGGCCACTAATTCTTTTATGGGGGTACCAAAATATTACATACTCAGAGGGAGGGGAAGAAAAATAAAGAGCATTTTAAATGAAGGAGCATGAAGTTTCTTCTTAAGTTCTGGAGGGGGACCAAAAGTTTTACATAAATCTGAGAGGGGGGACGAAAATTTTATCAAAAATATGAGAATATCTTCCACCCAACTCCCCACAAGTATTTAATGAACCGTCCCTTAGAATAGTTTCTCCACTAAGTCCAAATACACCTCTGCAATCAAAGCTTTATATAGTTTAGCCCAGAGTACTTATAAATTACTCCTATCATTTTTGAATTGTACATTACATTATTTAACATTTCAAACAGTAACTAGACTTCCATACTATTGTAATTAGGTTTTTACCTTGTAACAAAGTTTTTTTATAATAAGCTATGAAGTTGCTATGCAGACTTGCAAATCAGTACTTATTGAAATGCTACCCTCCATAAAAATTTCAAATGATGTGAAATAATAATGGGCTGGTTCCATTTTCGCTTCCATTATTTCACTAAATAAGCTGTGGCATATATCATTTGTCGTGCGAGAGTGCCACACCAAGTAAAATTTCATTGATACGGCAAGACGCTGCGCGACATATGAAACAGCCCTTGCTCTATGGCAACCTTACGTTTTTTTGCAAACCACGAAACCATAAAGATGATCCTAGAAAGGATTGAATTCCGTCTCTAAAAGCATCGTTTGTTGTGCAGTAATCTCAAATGAAACCAATTCACAAATGCAAACAGATATATTAAAGGAGCCGGGCTTTCAACCACAGCAACTCTGCAATTAGAGCCAATCGCATGATGCCTGGGGGGAACGTGCACCCCATGGGATAAATTTTCTCACCATAACGATTTTTCAAGATGCTGCAGTTTCAACATATCGGGGGGTACTATTTTTCAAGGTCTGACTCGATATTAACCAGCGCCAACGTTCTCAATCATAAAAGCACCCGCCAGGAAATTATCTTCTAGCACGCTATTTATCCTAATCAGTAGGGTGCTAGAAGGTTATAGTTATCGCTCTTTCAAAATTCGCTCAATAAAGAGAGTTATACAATTGAAAAAACTTCACCGAGGTCACTGATGGAGAATGAAGTTCTTTTTCTTTGAAAACCTACCTGTTGTATTAGCTTTCGGTTTTGGCTTTGGGACATAATACTTGGCTTTATTGATCAAATACAATAGCTCTCTGTCAAGTTTGCCTTGCATTGCAGAAATTTCCTTTACAAGTAAGACTGGTTTGGCTTTTGGGTCTGTTTCATTCTGCTTCTTCCAATTAATGCCTAGCCATTCCTAGAAATTCAAAAACGCCTTTAAAAAGCGTGTCATTTATATAACTTGAAAGAAATTGGGAAGTAGTCAGGTGCATGCCAAATAAATCTACTATGTGCGGTTGGCCAATACTACTACTAAATCAGCTGAAAACATCAGAGTATGGTATATTTTTTTCAACAAAACGAAAATCTCGGTTATTACACTCCTACTGCAACAAACTGCGCGGGCAAGTGGATTCTGTAAATTACTATAAAATACTATTAAACTGTAGTGAAATGTTGAATAACTTTTATCAATTATAGACCATAAATAACAAACAGAATTCAAAGAGCACATAACAGTATATTTAAAAAGAAACACTTGGTGAAATAAACTGTCTACAGTCTGCAAACCAATGCTGCGTAATATCCTATTACTAGAACGTTATCCAACTTGGAAAACTGCTAGATTGGCTACAGCTAATCTGGCTAGATCATGTGCGGGTTATGTTGAGTAGACAAAGTTCAGTGACTTATTAAGGACCTTTTCAGTACCAAAAAATGATTCTTAAAGTGTATTTTCTGTGTGCTTCCATGGTAAAAATACAATCAATTCCTAAATAAATCTGCCGCTGAATATCCTCTGCCCCAAGAATCGACTAGATATAAGGAGCTTTTAAAGATTTTCTTCTAAATCTTCTTCTTCTAAAAGATTTTCTTCTTCTAAAATGCATGAATTTAAAAAGCTTTTAAGTGCCCTTAAAAGCGGTAAGTAAATCTAAGGCGCTTATAAGGAGTTTACAGAATAGCACGAGCCATGCAGATGCAAATCAAGATCGGTGGTGGCACTTAGAGGCGATGGAGAATCTCCTCCAATAATTTCAGACTTCAAGAATAGTGAAAAAGTAGAAGTGTCCGCCACTGACCAAGATCAAATGGGGGGAATATAGACAATATAACTTTCTAGTAGCATAAGACTTAATCCTCATTAAAAATATTCCACGTACTTAAAATCAAATGCAAAATGATTAGATGCCGATTTTGTTCAAGTGTCCCTTGCTAGGGTAACAAAATTGAAAATAGTAAATATGTCACCAATCAAGCAACTAATATCTAGTCACGTATTTGCTGCAGCACTTTTAAATGAGGCTTCGACAAATTTTCCAAAGCGTGTTCAGTCTCAAGCATGAAATTTTCTACTATTACACATAGAAAACAAATTAAGAACTGGATTACTTACAGCAACTTCGCTAGACACTTTATCGAGATCTTTAAGGTCCTTCTCAGAGTATATTTCATTTGATTCTGGCATATTTCTCAACTGTTTCTTAAAGACATTCGTAAGATTAAGGCTGCTTTGCAGTTCTGCTATTGCTTTTGGCCGATTCTCGCTCTCAGAAATTCTAAAACGAAGCTCATCAGTTACTTTCTCTAGCTCCTTCAGCTTGCTCGTGTAGATCTAAGAAAGAAGAGACTGAAATCAATCCAACTCAAAACGCCTTCTACCCTAAAAATTGTACAAAGAAATTTAACAGGGTTACCACCCTATTTTTACTTCAAAAAATAAGGACTTGTAAGGGGAAAAAAAGGAAATTGTCTACCAATTTTTTAGGAGAATTTGGCTCGAATACGACAAAAATCCATAGTAATTAAGACGATTTAAGGAAATTGTCGATTTTCGTGTTATTAGCTACTTCCATACCGACTTAACCCATATGATCTATCTTATCAATATATCTTATCAAAGATATAAGAAACAATCACAAAAATCCAATTTTCTTCGGTGTTTTGCGCGTGAAATAAAAATGCAAACAAAGGAATCATCTCTCATTTTCATATCTGTTCTCTTTTGGCTCCGTTCTATTAAGCGTTGCCCGTTTACACTGGAACCAAACGGGAGCACGGATTGCGTTTCCAAATGGTACGGTTCCAACGGTTCTAGTGTAAACGCAAGGCCCATTCGCGTCAATTTTGGATCGGTTCCAATTGGAACCATTCCATTTCGCTCCAGTGTAAACGGGGTATTAAGATGGCCTAAAGATTATATCAACAAGCGTACATCAGCAGTAGAATCAAATCCTTCTTCATCCAGCCAATCCGAAATTTCAGAAAATTTCTCATTTATCTTGGTTCTTTCCTCTTCTGTTGAGATTTCTTCAACTGCGTCACTGAACAGTCTGTCTTTGAAATTGTATAAAAAGCTCTCTAATGAATTTTTTGTTCGCTCATTTTCCATCTTTGCTATATCCTTTGCATGAAGTTCATCAAGCCTAAAAAGAATGCCATGGTTTCAAAAATTTGCACAATTTTATATGAAAAACATCAAAAAGTGCTTTATGTATCACTTTAAAAATAATTCTAGAAAGATTAAGAGTATTAGGAATTTCTGCAAGATCGATGAAACTATCTAGAAAGAAGGAAAACGATGATAAAAATATATATAAACAAACGCAAAACTCCAAGCCGGAAGTTAATAATGCATTCCAAATTAAAAATCATGAACTTACAGTTTCACAGAAGCAGCAAATACATTTTCAGCAATGGATGGAACATCAGTTTCTAATACTGTCATGCTTATATTCTCTTTAATGATGACAGGCTTGGCAGGTTCAACTTTCTCTGATGACGCATTCGATGTTTTGTTTGATTCCTGGAAAATTCAGTTTCCACAGTGAGCATATATTCTATATATCTTCAAAAGCCATTATTCCTTACAAACAAATAAAGTTAAAGAGACCACAGAAGGTATGCATACCTGTAAGCTCTCTTTAACTTTGCTTATCAATGAAGAACTTTCAGTATTCACTTACAAACGATTATGAGATGTATGGAGGATGGAACAAAAAGATGTATCGTTGTACTTGCAATATTACAGCATTACTCAAATAATGAGGCGCACTCCCCTTGGGGGCATGATACAATGCTGAAGGGAGCACATACGATCCCGCAGAATAGGTATACTTGGAGTAAATAACCGAATAACCACCCAGTGCCGAATAACCGCTCCTACCACAATAAGTGCCCAAGGAAAAGGCAACATAAAGCAATAAGCACCCCTGTCGAATAAGCGTCCCATTAAGCAGGAGGGAGCTCCCCCTGAAACGATTCTGCTGGCGTGTGCTGATCGAGCCTACAATCAGTGCCAAAAGTAGTTGGAACGCAATGGAAAATGGCTACGAATGTACTCTATCTTCCCTTCCAAGGCCTTCTTAATAAATCACCCCCTAGAGGAAAACGATGGCCCCTCCTCCAGGAACAATGTTGACCTTCAACGATAAGACAAGGGAAGAAGAGGGTAGGACGAATTGTACCATAATGCTAGGTGATTGAGCCCATATCTCAGAATAAATAAAAATTGTATGGGGGGAGGGTGAGGCAAAGTACAGAAATATACTGAAATTGTGCTATGCATTCCAACACTTTTGTGAACCATGGTAGCACTGAAAATAAGCATTCCAAAGTAGCCCTACAACTATGCTGCTGATTATAGATGCTGCATTATGCAAATAGTGGTCATCCTAAAATTCTGGATTCTTGAAGGTCAAATCAAAATGAAAATCTTATTTCTTCGTTCTGAAATTCCTTTCTGGAAACGTTGATGATAATAAAGTTGAGATTGTAAATGCGTAGTATTGTTTTATGGTCTAGTTAAAGTGAACAGAACAAGTGTTGAATCGTTGAAAATTTCTGTTCCTTTAACAAGCGAACCTGCCGAATAACCGCCCCTACTCGAATAACCGTCCCGCATCGAAGGTGACGTTTTGAATAAGCGCCCCGTGTTATTCGGTCGTTTACGATATGCAGTTTTTATAGATAATGATCCTATTTCTAGTGAGTGGGGGGGGGCACGAAATATTTTCTCTTTCCATGAGGAGAGCTTTGCAAAAAATAATTGAGACGCACTGCAATATTACGACGAACTCAAAGGGCGTTTTAGCATAAGTGGCACCAGGGAAGAGGTGCTGGAGGTGCCAATAGTGCCAATAATAAACGAAGCACAATCACCCTCGAAATTAATACTACCAAAACAGCAAATACACTTGACCACAAAAGCTAAGGTGATATTTATAAATCAAAGATTATTGTTCATTCTGATCAATTTTTGGTATATCTTGTGTTTATAAAGGTAAAGTAAAGGTAGTCCCGTATACTTTCGTACATCGGGGAGTGCCTGTTAGAGAGGACACTTATCCTGCGCCATCGGCATGTAAGGTAGGGTGGCCAGTTCCTTTCCTCGCCGCCTTTATCTCACCAGTGTTGCCACCAGGTACCCATTCGCTGCTGGGTGAACAGTGAGCGAGCATTCAGTCAGGCATCAAATCGGACTCGAACCGTAGACCCTCCGCACAGAAAGCATGCACTCAAACCACTATGCTACCTTGCCCATTCTTGCACCTATATAGAGTCAATTACTAAATGGGTATAGTCATCTAGAATCATACGAGGGTTTTTCTGCTATGAACGCGATAGCTTCCAAATGGTAACATTTCATGAGAGACATTGCACAGCAGAGCTTATGATTTGCATCACAGACACGTTGTCAAATTTTCGAAGGAGTGAGGAATCCATACCTTTTCATCGACACTTGGTTTAGTGTCTGACTTTTCCCCTTCCTTTTTGCTGTCCTTTGCTTCACTTTTACTTTCAGACTTTTGCTCGTCTTTTTCCTTTGCTTTGCCATCATCTGGCTTTTTGTCTTTATCATCTTGTCCTTTCTTTTTTTCCTCTTTCTTCGCATCTTCGCTTTTGCTTTCCCCCTTAAGACATTTCATGACATTAAATACGCTCTCCAAGGACCGCAATAATTTAAAAACATAGAAATAAGACGTAAACAAAAATGAATTTAGTGTGATATAAAAATTTCAGCAAGCCAGCAAATATTAGGCACAGCAGGTAATTACAAAGAGCCTGCATTCAGTTTTGGACGGAAATTGCAAGAGCAACAATTCCACATCTCAACAAAGAATAAATTCTACAAGCTAAATGCATAAAAGCACAATTACTTGTTTCTTTTCACCAGCGTCAGCTTTTTCGTCTTTCTTTTCTTCATCTTTGCCTGAACCGAAAAGGCTTGATAATGTGCTTCCAATTTCTATGGAAAAATAAACAAGACAATTAATCCAATTCCACACTATAAACTTACAAAATACAAATACTTTCAATCTAAATTCCGCAAGATAAAAGGAAGTACGGGAGAAGATCTAGTATGGGTTCCTCCTCAAAACTATTAAGGATTACAACGAAAGCAAGGGGCATTGAGAAAAACTTGACAGGGATGATAGCTTAACACTAAATATAAATCTAGTTGTAATTACAAGAAGAATACATCAGAACTAAGAAATAAAACTCACTAGCAAATGTTGATTCTTCCTCTTTTTTGGGTTCAGCTTTCTTTTCAAAATGGGCTTCCACCTAGTGGTGTAAACAAAACAATATTTACGACACACACTAAAGCTTTAACAGCTACCAACAGTTCATGTATGGAGGCACGTGCGATCGCATGCTAGTGTGTCCACACACGTGCAAAATTCTCAACACGAGCGAAAAGTCGCCTGTGCCAACATCATTGCCAACCCATGCAATCGCACATGCCAAATAGGGACTTCGTCGTCGCAACTGCAACACTAGTGACTGTCACCTTCTGCTTTTACAACTCTGATTTATCCTGTTTGTCTTAAATGAGGCATTTGACATTCTTCACTAACAAGAAACTCTGTATTTCGGATATACAAATCTTGCATCGCACGTGCAATTCCAAATAATTAAGAGCAATCGCTCGTGCAGACAAGTCACCAATTTCTTCCAGGGATGGACTGCTGCTAATGAAAAATTCGAAGTAATAGCTTCCCGATACGGGGGAGCATTACACCAAGCCTTCATCACATGCCTAGAAAAAGACTACACGATTTCTACACATAAAAGCCAGAAAAGCTCAACTGTAAACAACTTTCCAAACTTTAAAATTCAGAAAAATCTAAGAAAAACTGAATGCAAACAGTTGTCTGCATTCAAACATAAAAAAAATCTAGGAAAGTCTGCCATAAGAATACACTACAATTAACTTCAATTTACCTTATCCAGTGTGAGTACACCACTGTCGTCCATGTTGAAATAGGCTTTAACACCCTTAGGGGTAGCATCTTTGTTATTGTCATTAGCAGTGCCAACACCAGATAAATCAATATGTTTCAATGAACCAAGGTCTAGGTATCTGAAAAAATATAAAATAAATAGTCCATTAGACAAACGGTTTTAAAATTTTGCTATGCCATAAAAGGATCGTTCACACAGTATGTCATAGTTTTCTAGCTATTTTGGACAGCAATCTCCATTTTTGCCGTAATATTATATAATCAACGTTTAGACCCCTTGAGTAGCCGTGGTCTAGAGTTAATATACTTGACTCAGACCAACATGGTCCTAGGTTCAAGGTCCATCGTAGGCCATTGGTTACGTCAGGAAAAGCATCCGGTCTTAAAATGTTCGTGCCACAACTAAAGTCCTCTTAGAGGCACCCTCCAAACCCCAAGGAATTGGGGGAAACATAGGTAAAATCGAGAAAATTGTCTGTCATGTCATGAATATGTCATGTCTGCTTCAGTCCCTTCATGGAAAGAACTGGTAATGGAGTACACTTGTGAGATTCAAGGTAAGACATGCTTATCCTAATGTCATTATAGAACAATGGTAATGGATAAAGTAATGCCAATGACCACTAGAGAACTGAAATGATAAAAATAATAAAGGAATTCTTTCTGTCTTAATATTTTGCTTGGAGCAGGGTCTGCCCCTGTAGAGATAAGACAACATTTATGGACTTTCTAAGGAGCATTTAAGGATAAAAAAGCAAGTTTTAAGGAGTATTTTTTGTGATTCACTGACAGTCCTAAATACATATGTTGCTGAAAATCATCTCCCCCAAGAATTGATTAGAAATAAAGAGTTTTAAGTAGCTTTTTTTTAAGTGCATGAACATAAAGAGTTTGTAAGTGCCCTTAAAACGTAATTTCAATCTAAGGAGTTTTTAAAGAGTTTGAGTCCTGATAAAAGCAGCTATTACAACGTCATATAACTGATTGAGTTATCCTATAGAATAATCACAGAAACAGCATGGAAACTCAAACTACTACATAGATATGTTGATCATAAATGAAATTTACCTCTTAAGCTCTGCACTGAATATACTTGTGTCACCGTAACTAACATTGAATTTAAAATCTGAATCTTGCTTATTAAATGTCATGACCTTTTTCTGAGGCACAGGGTTTAGTCTGTGGAATAATGTACGAGTGACCACTTTAGCTCCTGGCTGACCACTCTCTGTTATGGTCTTTCTAAAGAAGGATACCTAAGATCAAAGAAACTCCTTGTAAATATATTTGAAATAATAAGCATCTTGAAGCAAAACAATCGGAGTGATGGCCCAGTGGCTAGAGCGCCCACCTCAACGGAATGTCGTGGGTTCGAGCCCTGGCTGAGTCATACCAAAGACTTTAAAAATAGTACCCATTGCCTTCTCGTCTGGCGCTCGACGTATGAGAATGGAGTGGGAAAGTTACACACGCGGAGCTATCAGTGGATGAGCCCCCTGCCGTGCCCTTCACTGTACTTGCAGGCGTGTGGCCAGGCTACGCGAAACGGAGATAGGCGCCGCCCTATGCGGCATTTGACGTGGGAATGACTTACAAAACAAATGAGTTTGCATTCACATTCGCATATGACAAATAACGCCATCTTTCTAAAACATCACACGAGCAACAGAGATAGATGGCTAATTGCATCATTGCGCCTGACTTCTAACATCAACGACCTCACATTCCAACAAGCCCATCTGAGCGTAGATTTTAGGTTATACCAAGAGATTGAACTTAAGAGAGTCATTAGGTGGATAAAGATGATGTCAAATAGGAAAGAAAGGTTGAAAAAGAACAGTGTAAAGGAAAGCAAAACAAGCGTATGCAGGCATTGATTGATATGAAACAGTATAGAAATTTCTCATGTTATAATCACAACCTATGTAACGAATCTACGTCAAAAGAAAACTTACATCAACAGGGAACATATTGACATCTTTTATTAAGAATCTTTTAACTTTGAATCCAGTTGTGAGATCTGCTGCTCTGTAAACAGCTCCTATGAAGATTAATAAGTATAGTTGAGCCTCTAATTGTGACCACCTTCAATTTGTGGCCACCTCCCGATATAGGCCACTAAGCAACAGTCCCAAACACTTATTATTGTCTCTATAATGAGCCTCCGAACCAAGGCGTCTATATCATGAACCTCCGAATAGAGGCGTCTATATAATCAATGTCTTTATAATGAACCTCCGAATAGAGGCCAGCTCCCATTAGCATTAAATGACTGTCTGTCTCAATCCCAAATGAGAAACATAAGGAGATGAAATGATAAACAGTGTAATAGGGTCCACATCCCACCTTCCAGCCGCCCCTTCATATATTACCAGAGCACTATGTGCATAAATTGCTGCTTTGAGGCACACCTTGAGCGTAGATAAATACTCACTCACTGCCTACCTAGCAGTAACGAAACATCCGGTGGAAACAAAGGGGAACTTTAGGTTGTAAGGACGGGAACAGATCCCACCTCATCTGCCGTTGGTCCAACAAAAGTGTTCTTCCTAATAGGTACTTCGCTATGTACGAAGGCGCATGAGACCCAGCCTCTATCTAAATGTCTCGATGCTCAAGCATGGGAATTATTATACTTCCAAGAAATATATGGAAAACAACCCAGTAAGTCTTAAACCAGTAAATAGAGAGCTCGATTTCTTCAATGTTTCATTTCATACTGGACGAATGAAATGGTTACCTAAAGCAGCAGCCTCATCCGTATTAATGCTCTTTCCAAGGTCATCCCTAGAAAATAATGAGATTGAAAGAATTATTCTCCTAAAATCTAATTAGATATAATAAAAGATTCCATGTATAGTAGATCTAACAAAGATCTTTAAGCATTAACTTACAGTTAATGCAAGTGTGAGCATAGAGATTTGACTTACCTTTTAATGGCACTTCTAAGAAGTTCCTGAACTTTAGGAACACGAGTTCCACCACCCATGAGGATAACAGAGTCAATGTGATCCTAAAAAGCGTTCTAAATTGTCAGACTCAGTTGCAATAAGACTAATTGAATAGTCCATCGGTATTTAGTGGACTAATACTAAGAAATAGGCACACTGGCGTCAAGTGACAGCAACAAAGAGGTGCAATATCCCTTCAAATACATATTATGGAAGCAGCTTGGCAACATGTTGAACGGTTAAAGTAAATGGGAAAGTTATTGAACCCAAAATACTGAGAATACGTCAAACTGGTTCGGCTGGTATTAAAAGAGAAAGGACTAACAAATATCTGAGCATCAATGCAGTTAGGGAAACATAGAATAGCATAACTATGACAGAGGTGAATCTAGATAGGTAGGAATGAGAGCCATATAATAATAAGAAATCTCTTTTTCTACATGACATAAAAAATAAAGTAACAAAAACTACAACGTACTCTGTTTGCACCATATACAGCAGGAAAGACACTGAGTTATCTGGTCCTTACTGTATATGGTGCTTATTATTGAGTATATACAAATTAAGGTAAATGAAGTCTATCTCACATCAGGTGTCCCATAAATAAGAAATCTTAAAAGAAACTAGTTGATAAATTTCTCCAGAACAAACGAAGGAACTTTATAAATGAACATTTGAGGGCTACCAAGCAAACACTTAATTCCTCTAGTAGAGTACAATAGATGCTACTATTTCAGATAATGTCTATCCACTAATTCTGTCTTGTATCATAGAACTCTGTAAATTCTCCTTTGATATCCTATTTCCTAGTGACTCTTCACATAAACTGATTCAAAGATTGATGATTAAAACATACCAGTTTCATTGCAGCTGCTTTCAATGCTGTTTCAACCGGTGATCCAACACGTTCAAAGAGATCTTTGCACATACTTTCGAATTCATCTCTTGTTACTTTACCTCTGAAATCATGTCCTTCGAACAGATTTTCAACCTAAAAGTATAGAGTATAACGTCAATGACTGGATGTAGCAATCTTCCGTCTCCAAAAATCATTCTATTACATGTTCCCACTAATTCAGGGTCAACAGCAGCGCTTTCCTAACCGAAACTAACCTAAAATAACACCTATTCACAATAGATATGAGAAAGATGAAAGTTCTTCAAAAAGGCAGCACGATAACCAAATATAGTTTTAATCCCTCAATCACAACGAATTGGTAAATACAAAAGGGATAACTGCAACAAGGCCAGCAAAAGACAGGCCCTAGGTATAGTAGTAATATGCAACTATGTATCTCTCCAAAAACAAATCACCAAAGCAGAAACATGTCACAAAACTGTATTCCACATCAAGCTTATGAAATAGATAGTACTGAATCATTACAACCATACACAGGGTTCCCACTTATTTTTCATCATTTTTTAAAGAATATTTAGGAGAATTTTGGAGATCTCTTTGCCAATTTTTTAGGAGGCTTTGCAGATTTCAGAGAAATTCGGTAAGCATTGAGGTCATCATGGTATAGCAGAAAAGTCATTATAACAGAAAAGTTTTGGCATTGCAGAAAAGTCATCATGCCTATTCAAAAAATAATAACTTCATGGCAGAATTTGAGAGAATTTATGATCTAACCATTTTCATTATGACGAAATATCACAAAATAATGTATTATGAAAAGAAATTCAACGTATGAAAAATTTAGGAGAAATTAAGAAGAACAGTAACATATTCCTAAACTTTTAGGGTTTTTGACGATTTTTTGGATAGCTCTCTTTTTCTAGAATATTCCTAGGGTTATTAGGAGGCGTGGGAATCCTGCATACAATTAAGGCCCAACTTACAACAACAAAACTAACATATCTACAACAGAAAATAAACAAGAATAAATGTAAAATCTATATGATATTAAACTTAGAGCCAATAGTTCTTGGATATTTTTATATCAGAACTTTGTACACGTCTTCAAGGAATCCAGTCTTAGTCAGCAACATCTCCATAAGCTTTAGCTATCTTTTTTCTCCATCCTTGTTTTTTAAAACTTGAATTTGAAACTTTCGCTTTCAAACTTGAAGCTTTCATTTCAAAATTTGAAACTTCCGCTTCAAAATTTGAAACAACGAAGCATGGAAAGGGAAATTCATGTAGCCTGCTGTGTACTTTTCTTAATCTTGTAGTTTTGCAAACAGGAAACAAAATGCAGAAAGACTTTACAAAACGAGAGTATAAAATCAAATTGTATTTCGGTAGTTTTGTACTTTAGGAAAGTTTAATAAAACCATAATTGTTAACACACATAAACACTTAGAATTTTAACCTCATAAAAGTATAAAAATCACTTTGATGGAGCACTGAAGAATCTGCAACATGAGAGTAAATAATCTAGGAAGGATAACAGTTTTTCTTACCTGTGCAAAAGTCTCTGTATTTGCACTTAGAATTTTCTTAACTCTAGCTGCTTCTTTTAATAACTTCATCATAGCTCGTGGGTTCTTAGAAATGTCTTCTTGGGTCTTTATGGTTTTCTAAAACAACAGAAGAGAAAAACAAATCAACCAGACATCTCAGATGCACAAAATATATCTCAACGGTGAAAATGGAAGAAAAAAGTCCATTTATTTATAGAAGACATTTGCAACTCATACTCAAAGAAAATACTCACCTTAAAAAGTTGAACTAAGTGATCTCTCAATCGAAACTCCATTTCTAGGCCCCCGAGGACTGGATCAAATCTTGGAGAGGGAAAAAAGAACTACTGAGAAAGGGCTATAAATGTGCTACAAACTACGTGAACAATGAAAAACCTGTAAGAAAAATAAAGCGAGTAAAATAGAGGATCTTTGACATCAATTTCAAGAGAGGTCCTCAAGCTAACTTTTAATGGCAGTAAAACTAAAAATGAACCACAACATACCCCACTCCTTTCACAGCTAGTTGTGGTACTGTTTCTACGAAGCCCCTGTCTTTTGTTTTAACAGTACTGTAACCTGTAAAGAATTCCAAGGCAATTTTAGAGTACTGTAATGCCATAAGCCAATGGTATACTGTTTGGTCTGGGTGTAAGCTGTGAGCAAGATGTGAAGATTTGGCTAGTCCCACTGGCAAGAGTAGAAAAAGCAGACAAACACGAAACTTTGTACTACAGCCACGATACGTTCTCAATAACTTAGTCAGCTTGTTTTAACTATACTTGGCAATAAACTAGCGATACATACCTACTATAGTAACTGTCGTGCTCGTAGCTCCCATATCATAAAACATAATATGCTGTAAAGAGATGAAATTTTCAATGTTATCAATAGAGAAAACAGTCACCAAAGCATATAGACAGCAGAGCCCATTAATTTGCGCGAGCGGTGAGCGCTGATCGCAGGCACAAAATTCAAATTTCTGCAGGTACTTTCACCTCTATTTGTATATGACTATCAATTACATTCTATTATTTCTGTAGGCACAATTTTCTCAGATCTGCACTCGCAGGCAGAAAATACTTTTAAAGAGGTCTGATATACACCTGTTGTTATCATCTACAAATGTGATGCTTTTATGACTCAAGAGAATACTTTACAATATGGTCTAAGGTCTATTAGATATCCTGGTGCAAAATCCTGCAGCAAAATTCCTGATGCCATCAAGCAATCCACCACAGTTTCTAGCTTCCTTCTTAGCTGATAATTCATTTATTTCTACCAGATACCTGACATAATGTACTTGTACACTATTGTAAGTTTGAGAACTAAAGATGAAACATCTATAATGGAACAGGCAAATTTAGACAGGGGGGGGGGCTCTCTCTCCGATTAGTTTATCTACTGAGTGAGCTCCTCCTTACAAATTTTGAACTTACAAATTTCGTTATTTTATAGCTATTTTCTTCTTGTTCGCTCCTTTCTTTTTTCCTCCTATACATTTGTTGCTGTTTTGTATATCATAGATAATGTCGTTAAAACTAGTAAAGTTTAGAATTTAGAACTATAAAGTAGTTTTTAAACTTGAACATCTTTAAACTTGAACTTGAAAAGTTTTCCAAACCATCTTTTACATCTGTCTCGCTTTGCTTGTGTCATCCAACAAAAATCACATAAACATAGTAATTACACAAATAAATAATTGCAAACCTCTCTCCATTAAAAAAGGTATTGCACACAGGGGGAGTGGATGATCTACACCTTCCATAAAAATTCAAAAGATTGGTACTTACTACAAGTTAAAAAAATTCAAAAATCTACGACATTACAAAACTCACCCTTTCAGTTGTATTAAACGAAGCAGCTCTGAATATTCCATAATTAAGAGCAACTACAAAAAACGAAAAAATTTTCACGTTCTATAGTAGTCTCATGCATTGAGGAATAAGGGTAGATTCTGAATGGATGTTGTTGATAGCACAAACTGGCGTTGTTGACTATAGCAGTGATACCTACCTACTTTTACAAGCTCCATTCATCAAAATGAAACTGATATAGAAATTAAAATTTTTAGAGCTAGTACATAATACATCTTGCGATAATATGAATGGTTTAGCTGCACTCAAGCTACAACTAAAGACTTCTCGCAATGGTGCTAGAGGGGAGATGCTTCCTCTTCCTGTAGATTTTGCAGAGTTTTTACATCTATGTGGTCAAAAGGGAGATAGACATTATGGAGAACTATGCGGATAATATGAAGCTCTATAAAAGCCTGCCTTGAGAGAAACTACATGCACTGCAAGCACAGTCTGCAGTGCAACATCCATCCTATCAAGTAGCACTATACAATAGCTTACTTTCAAAGCTATCTATTATCTAAAAAGGATCAAGCTAAGAGGGATTAATACCCTATCAGGCTCAAAGAACTGAAGAAAGTTATTTGGAGGAACAAGATTATAAACTACTAGCTATAGCATATAAGGCAAAGGCAATGTTAAGCTCTTGGATACTTTCATATACAGGGGAGTGTCTGTTAGACAGAATACTTATCCTGGGCTATTGGCATATGAGGTAAGGTGGCCAGATCCTTTCCTCACTTCCCTTGCCTGCCCAGTATTACCACCAGGTAACCATTCACAGCTGAGTGAACTGTGAGCAAGCACTCAGCTAAGCCTTGAGTGAGACAAGATAAATAAATAGACAATCAACCATCTGCAGAGGAAACAAGCACTCCAACTGCTAAGCTACCTTGCTTATAACTATAGAAAATATTTTAGCACAATAATATTGGGTTTGCAAAAACTTGACATACCTGCAGTATTATCATTCATTAATTGTAAAACATTTAAGCCAACTAATCTTGCAGATCTGCAAAAAGAAGAAACAATTTATCAGAGTCAATATATAAGCAGACATTTTTACTCAGCATCAATATGATGAACACAGCTTCCATGTGTACATTAATGTATGTCTTAACATAGAAATAGTCTATTAAAAAAGACCAGGAGTTGACTTACTCGATAATAGTCCTTCTTTCTGCTTGATTAAAATAAGATGGAACAGTAATAACAGCATCTTTCATCTGATGATCTACAAAAAATAGTTTACTCCATAATTCACAGAATTTAAGGTAGACTTTAGATAATGACTTGTACTATATTTTTCTCTTAATTTTTCTTCTGCTCTTGTAGACTAAGCATTGAAAAAAGGTACAAATTGTTCACCAACAGGTCAAATGACAAAGCACTAGTAAGATATTAAATGATTCATTGGCTTTATTAACTCAAGTTAATAAACTTTGTTAAAAACCAAAGCCATGGTTTGTACAAATTCATCAAAAATAGAAATAAGGACTTTTCAAGGCAAATTTTGCTAATTTCAAGGACATTAACAATAAGCATATATTGCAGAAGCAAAGATAAATAAACAGTATAGCATTCATTCTTGCCTGTTGTACCATGAAACCTTTGTTTTTTGAGTCTTTAAGGAACAAACACACAAAAGCATGAGATTTGAAGAAGTTCTGGTGGAACATTCACTCCCAGGTCAGTTCAACCAATTTTCTTTACCTAAACAAGGCTCCTGGTGCCAGATTGGCTTTTTCATGAGACATAGCTCAATGTGCAACTATTTTGGCAATAATTCACTTAAACTCATAGGAATGTTCAGAATCAAGGACAATTTCATATACCACAAGGACTCTTATGTCATATTAAAGGACTTTTCAAGAAAAAATCAAATTCAAGTACTTTCCAAGCCCAAACATCAATTTTCAAGGACTTTTCAAGACTGTACGAACCATGTAAAGCTAACAGATCACAACCATTTAAAATTCCTTGTGACTACCCTAAATTAAACAGAAATTAGAAGCAAATGTAACAGGCATAGCCAGAAGGACATTATATGGTATACTAGGTACCTGCAAAATTTTCTGCAATCTGCCTAGAGTTGTTGAGTATCATAGCCATGAGCTCTTCAGGAGAAAACTTCTTATCACTGAAAAGAAGAGGTAAGTCCATGGCAATAAAGCAAGAACTAGTGAACAATGGAAGCAACAAAGTGAGTATCACATTACAGGGGTCCATGTGCTTTGCTGAAAAGCTTGCAAAATGGCTCCAAATCAGTTTCTATTACAAATAACAACACAGAGGGTAATTATTAGCAAATATTAAGAAGATTACCAGAAAAAGCAACTATTTTTCTGTCTAAGTTCCTGGGTTTGGGAGGAGAAAAGACATGGGAAAACTTAAATCATGAGCTTCAGTAAAGAAACTCTGTCTCTATTCTTCCAGCCTTTTTTGTAGGACATTTGAAAATGAGCTGCACCAAGTAATAAAGTCCTGGCCTGTTGAATGTACATTTCAGATACCTACTACTATGTAATGATTGCAAATACCCAAAAATTTCTACTCTATTAACAATTCAGTGACAATTTGACTTTCAATATTGTCCTTACTACTGGAGATCAAACACCAATAGTGCCAGAGATCAAAACACAAATGGTAGCAGTATTGGAAAAGGGTTGACAGCAAACATATAAGCTTGAGCTTTGGTGCTAGAAATGCTGTTTGAAAATTTGGGTGATTTGCAATGGCTCTATATACTCAAATGCACATAGATAAATCTGCAGATTGTTTGTTGTCAAGTACTTACTCAGAAACCTTAAACATGACTGTGCCTTCAAAGAGAAAAAAACCCAATTAAATCCTCAATGAAGAAAATACAACTAAAATCTGTAAAAGCTAAAGCAATGAGCAAAAAGCTAAGCATAGGAGATACTCTAAGCATATATTACCTATGAATCTGAGCCCAGACATCAAGAAATGCTGCTATAATATGTAACTAGCCGAGTGCTTGAAATTTATGTTATCAAAAATATTGATCTTATTGTTGCAGCCAAAAACATTTTACACATTAAAGACTTTATGTGGTTAAATAGACAATACTTGCTTGCATTTCTCAAAATAAAATACAAAAAGTATCTGTTAACAGCAATGCTAATGATGATGGTGTATGCAGAAAAAAAATTGAGATAAGCACCTCTTTCTTCATCCTTTAATAAATTATAGTGAGGAAACCTGAAAGATTGGAGATGATTTGAAAATCACATAAGATTACAGTGGACTATATTCCTATAAACCACTTAAACATAGTGTCAGGACATGATGTGATTTACTTCTAAGAAACCCAGAGGAATTATTAAGAAAAATATGAATGTCTAAGGTAAATCATACAACAAGGATATAATTAGTGTGAATGAACGATTTTATTTTACCCTCCTTGCATGAAGGGTGCAAAGGCTAGATTCTACAGACTAGCAATGGCATCAATACATAATCAATTATGTTACACACATCTTCTATTTTACCAAAAAATCAATAATTTCATTTGCTGATTAATGTCTTCTGCAATTTTTGTTGGGCCATTTAAGAAGGCAACTATCTCTTCAAACTCCCTGAGTGGAAAATCCCTAAGACAGTGAAGAAGGGCACACACACACCTGAGAGCCTTAAAATGTCCTTAAATGGTATCATGCAGTGCTCCAAATTGTGACTACCTAACTGACATATAACGAATGGCAAACAATTTCAACAGATGAATCAGGCTAAACCAGGCAATAATCGAACGCTTAGAAGATGGTAGATGCCTACCATAGATTGTGAAAATGATTACATGCCTTCCCAGGAACGCTTGCTATATGCACGGGAAAAATATACTCTGTAGTACAAACAGTATATTACATGATCACTGCTAATAAAATCGATGGTAATAGAACCAACCTTGATTTATATAGTTCAACATATGGACTCTCAAACTTTTTCCCTAATAAATGGTTTAAATATAAATAGCTCAAATGTGGTTTCTTCACAGCCTAAAAAGAAATGTAGAAAATGTTCTATAATATGTTCACAACCAATATTTGTATCTATTAAGGAACTGCTTACATAGTACATAGAATTGAATACAACAAAAACTATATACAACTATATTGAAAGATTTTTCACTAAAATTTATCAATCCAAGCTCTATGAATATACTAAAAGTGATTTGTAGTGAGAAACTTTAAAGAACCAAATCTTCTGCAACATCCTTCCTAGGAGTGCACCTATAGAACTCCATAAAACAAACTCTCAAGAAGCAATCTGTCCTTGCCACTCTAAGTAGTTACTGTTCTAGATGTGGAGATTCAAGATGGATGGGCTGAGAGCACAAGAAAAAATAAGTAACCAAATAATAAATGTCGATTGAGGAGAGGTGCAATTGAAACAGGAAATCAAACATTTAGTTAGCAATTTACCACATTGAGAGCAGGATCACTAAAGTGCCTTTCATTATCTTTGAATGCAACAGCATTAGGAGTTTTCCTTCTTGACTCCCTAAAACAACAAGGTATGTAAAATGAGACTTCTCTATAAAATATTGTGATTGATGCCATAGTAGACTACAAAAGCTTCATTTAACTCCAAAGGCACCTATCTAATTTTCAATACTGTCCATGGGGTTTCTAAGAGAGTGGATTTATAATGTAGGTGCCATAAAAGAAAGAGGTTTCATTTAGCACCCCAGCACTAATAACAAAATAATCCATAGTTCTCTTATCTTACAATTCCCATTCTCCGATTAAGACTATCCTTCTCCTTGTGTACATGATAAAATTAACAGAAATTTCAAGCACCATGAGTAATGTGGCAATGCTTTATTCTGCAAACTTTTCTAGGTAAAATTTTGTAAGAATAACAACAAGCCTATTCTTTAGCTTGACAAGTCAGTAATTTAAACAAACATGCATAAAACAAAATCTAAGTCATACTTATTTAATGCAATTTCCATAGGAACACCAGGCTAAAAAGAATGGTCAGAATTTGAAAAATTTCAATTACAACAGTAATATGGATACTACAATATTCTTGAAAATCTGGAGAAAATCTATCATCCATTGTGTCACAGCTGATAGTGACTATTGAAGGCAGTCTCAGGTAGTGTGTGTCTCTTATGTGCCAAAACTGGCACAGGAACACTTGCCTGTAGTGATTGGTAACAGTAACACTTTATTCCTTAGATACATCTATCCAAAGTAACTCAAGTACAGGTTGAACATATTAAATAATTCAACTTGTAACATTGAAGAAAGAGAAGAAAGATGGGGAGCAGATAGAGATTTTCACATTTAAATTTGCAGCAAGATCAACATAAAAATAGTATTATACTTCATCAAGTGAACATTGATTGTAATACCAGGCTCACACTATAGATTCTTGTCTACAGATTCAGAAAGTCATCAAAAAAAGGAAGAAGTCAGATAAACACTTGTCTACAGAAACTAGTGTTGGAGAACCATTTGCACGCTGTACCTGATGAATTAAACATGGAAAAAGAGATGATTGAAACACTATATGTGCTTAGATATTGAAAAATAGGGAAACAGACCAATGAAAATGAAATTCTATCAATCTATCAACAAAAGTCTATGAGAAGTAGAACATGTTCTACTTCATCGACAAGTGAGTCATCAACTTTGTTCACACTTGGTGTCATTATGTGTACTTGCTGACATTCTTTGTTTTGTTCATGACTTTCTGAATCCATAGATGAAAATCTACAGTGTGAACCCAGCATAAGATTTTCCTTTCATAAATGATAGACTTTCCATAACAAATCATAAAATAAATGATGAGCATGGATATAGGTGGAAGTCATGATTACCTTCACTATTGCAATTTTTATCCACTCACTACCAAGATCTATTGACATTACAGCAATGGATTCTGAAAATTCACAAAAGTCCATGCATAATCAGTATAAATAAACAGTCATTACTTGATTGAGCTTTGAAGGTCAAAAACTATTAAGATACTAGACAAAAAAAGCGTTCTTCTGGTAAAATGTTAAAGAACAAAGCACAAGGGGAGAAGCAGAGACAGTAATAAGATACAACAAATAACAAAATAAAACAATAAATATTGTCAATCAAATCAAAATATCTGGCAATCGAAAGAAGAAAATGTCAAATGTTTGGCATTGGAGGATGTGGAGCCCCATTACAGGAATAAAATATAAGCATCAAATAACTCCTTGCTGATATATAGGGTTCAATGGAGAACACAGCCCATATATATTTTAAAGCATTCCTTCATATTACAACTCAATCAACATTTTAGAACTAAAACTACCAACACTGTTTTCAAACTTTGAAGTTTTGAAAGACAAAAAAGGAAATACAAATCTGGACATACCTGTCTTGGGTAGTAGTATTGTTGAAATCAATATTAGTGTAGCCACAAAAGTGGAAAGTTGAATAATATTTCTTGCCATTGTCTATGAACCACCTCTAAGAAGAAAGTCTGCCGGTCATTATACTCATTTTCACAAATATTCCCCTAGTGTAGAGCCGCATTGCACTATACTTTACAACATCGCCATCTTCAAAATGAAACGTGAGCAATAATTTACCAGCACCGGCTTTTCAGGTTTTCCTCAAACCAACCTCGAATACTATCTATAGTTAAAACCTTCATGGAAAAAAGTAGACAATATATTTAACTACTGGTTGAAAAGCACAATGAAGCATTTTGCAGAATTTTTAGGTAACGCTTCCCCAGAAAATGAATGCACTCCTTGAATGGCCGTCCTCGTTGTGAAACTGCTAATACAACTTTCTCAACAACCAATTTCGCTCTCAAGCACAACCAAGTGTACTTAGCTAAAAAAAATTCCTCCAATTAAGTCTGACCTCACATTAGAGTTTCACTACTTACGAAAGTTACACAAATTCAGCATAAATAGTTTTTGAGCCAAGAGGGGCCTAGGTACTTGCCCCTAAATACAATCTTCTACAATAACAAATTGAGCCGGCAAAAACCCAGTTATTTTACAATAGAAAAAAAAGATAGCCTACCACATACACCTTCCCTTTGAGGTTTGAATTGCTGGAATTCAACTGTAAAGTGCAAGTGGACTTATTAAATCTATTGAAAGCTTACAGCTTTTTGATACGAAAACGAGATCATTAGAAAATTGCTATGAAACTGAGCGCGGCGAGGTCTGATTGGCTAAATCTACCACGTGTTATGATATTATTGCAAGAAAATATGCCACTAGTCCAGAGGGGGCAAAAACCTAAGACCTTTCAAAGATGTATATTTCACAGACTGACTGACTTTGCTCTTTCTTTTGATTTACAAATTAATGGTGGAAGAAGTAAGGATTTTAAGATAGAAACTGCATAATATAACAGAGAGGAATGTGTGCGGGGTGTTCTTTGAGTTAGAATTACTTCCAGATTCGGTTTATTCCTCGCCCAAGCCCTGCCAATTGTAGGTTGGGTACAAAGGTACATATTACCTGACAAGATTAAGGCTTCTCTATAGCAAAAATAATAGACTTGGATACTCATGATTGGTTGATGACAGAGGGAATCACCAAAATGGCCTCCAGGTTGCGTCAACACTTTTTATTTAAATGGCGGTATCTTGCATGCTTGAGTTTCTCCCCTCGCGTAAGTCTTTCCCTCAAATTAGTCCCATTCTAGACCAAGAACTTTTTGGTAAGTCCTCTTCGAATACACGCTCTTTTTTATAAGGAACCTACAAGTAGACAGCCGGCATATTTTAGGAACATATACTACTAAAGGAAAGAAAGCTAAGGAACTTTCCAATTTTAAAACTCTTTGTAACTGCAAATAATCAAGAAATAGGAAACCAGTTCCATTCATTTACAGCTAAAACTTGCATAGAATCATTTATAAAACGTCTTTCCTTCCTTGTCTGTGCTTTTATTCTTAACTTCTAGCCAAAAGTAAAGGTAAAATTCCGAATTTTGATGCTTCTTTTGTCTGTATCACTTTTATGGCACTACATGTGCAGTGAAAATTAAGGAACTATTAAGGAACTTTTAGTACTAGAATTTGATAAAAAAAGCCATAGCTAGGTTCCTCATAAAAGCCCCCCCCCGCTCCTATAATAGGCGCAAAGTGGCCTATTATTTTGAGTAGGTAAAACAAGTATGTATGACTCGAGATGAGATCTGAGAACTGACTCCTCATAATGCTTTTACAATGCACTTTATACATGCCGGAACTACGTAACTATTGACATAATTAGCATACATACGAACACATTGACAAGGTACAATTGATCCTACTACACTCCTAGCATTTGACATTAGCTTATATCTGCATTTTGTAAGAAAGGTTTATAAGAAAGCATTGCTCGACAACTCAAAAAGTTAAGAATATTCGGTACTGGCAATGTTTCCTACAGCAAACGATAGTATTCGGAAGTTTTCACATGAAAAAGACAATAATGCCCCTCCCCAAAGTCCAGCTCTGGATCCGCCTCTGCACACTCATTGCCACTTGGGTTGCGATAACATAAAATATGAAATAAGCTCTCAGGCCCCATTCACACTATATCGGATTCATATTGTACCACATTCTTGACCGAATACCATATTAAAATCTTAGATTGTTCACACTACTCCGCTCCGCTTCATTCACATGATTTATCCAGGACAATTTTGCCACCCCTGCAACACAGGCCTGGCTACGGGCTTGTTTTGAAACATTTTTCTAATGTGGTACCTGCACTTCTACGGCACCTTATCTTCGCGTCTGTGATAGAGAATGCCCTCTTGTCTCAAAATTGATAAGCATAAGGGTGGGAATAGAATTTTCTTGAATATATTTCTTGAAAGCAAGATGGTTTGGGCGAGGGCGTCTATTACAAACTCAAGTCCTCGAGTGTAACATAGAAATTGTGTGAACTTTTTGGTGCAACAACAACAACTGAAACAAAGAACGAACGAGGGGAAGAAAGGTCGACACAACATCGTGCAATCGTTGCAAAATTTGCAGCGTGAAGGTTGCAAATATGAGCTCAGCGAATGCATCTGGTGTGGAGAAATCTCAGCAAAAGGCTTTTCCGTTAAAACGACATGATGCACTGAAATGGAATGGTTGGGGATATAAAGATTCAAAGTTTGTCCTTTCAGATAATGGGCAGGTCGCATTCAGTGGACAAAGATATGAAGCTTTGTCAGGTGAAATGCTTCCAAAGTTGCGCGAGTGGTTTGAGAAAGAATGTGGTGCAGATATGGAGTTCTATTCCCCGTCAAGACCTCAGCTTAATGTTGAGGAGTATCCAAGCCCCATTATGAACCATGAGTTCTTGCTCGATGTTAGAAAAGAGAAACTATGTGTGTCATTTGATGTTGAAGACAGAGTGTTACATGGACATGGTCATACCCTCCACGAAGTATTTGCTTTAAGGCACGGAAAGCTGGAAAGGATTCCAGACATGGTAGTCTGGCCATTGTGTCATGATGAAGCTGTAAAGTTAGTTAACTTCGCAACAAAACACAATGTTTGCTTGATTCCATTTGGTGGTGGAACGACTGTCTCAGGTGCTGTGCAATGCCCTGAAAATGAGAAACGAATGATTGTCTCAGTTGATATGACACAGATGGATAAAATATTATGGATTGATGAGGAGAACTTGACAGCTCATATTGAAGCAGGTATTATTGGGCAAGATCTTGAAAGGAAGCTTGGTGAGAAAGGCTTTTGTACTGGTCATGAACCGGATTCAATGGAGTTTAGCTCCTTAGGTGGGTGGGTGGCAACAAGGGCATCTGGTATGAAGAAAAATACATATGGTAACATCGAGGATTTAGTTGTGCGGATACGGGCTGTCACTCCTATTGGTACAGTTGAAAGAAGCTGTCAGGTTCCAAGAATATCATCTGGTCCAGATATTCACCATTTTATCCTTGGTTCAGAAGGAACTTTAGGTATTGTAACTGAAGTTACCATGAAGATTCGTCCATTGCCTGAATGTAAAACCTATGGCTCTGTAGTTTTTCCTGAGTTTGATGCTGGTATTTCTTGTATGAGGGAAATTGCAAAGCAAAAATGTGCGCCATCATCAATTCGGCTGATGGATAATGAACAATTTCAGTTTGGACAAGCTCTAAAACCTGGCAGTATCCCAGTTTGGACAAGACTGATAGACAGTATTAAAGCTTTTTATCTCCTAAGATTTAAGAGGTTTGACCCCAAAAAAATGTGCATATGCACTTTGCTGTTTGAGGGCAGCAAGCAGCATGTTGATGAGCAGCAAAATTTGATATACAGTATTGTGCCAAAGTATGGGGGTATTCCAGCAGGAGTGGCAAATGGAAAGAGAGGCTACACTCTAACTTTTGTAATTGCATACCTACGTGATCTTGGCTTTGACTACCATTTCATTGCAGAATCATTTGAAACCTCTGTGCCATGGGATAGAGTCTCTGGACTTTGCCGTAATGTTAAAGCTTTACTTGCAAAGAAATGCTATGATTTCAAGATCACTCACAAGCCATTGATTACATGCAGAGTGACCCAGGCCTATGACAGTGGTGCTTGTGTTTACTTTTACTTTGGATTTCAGTATTATGGAATTGCTGATCCTGTTACAGTTTATGAGCAAATTGAAAATGCTGCCAGGGATGAAATAATTGCAAATGGAGGCAGCATATCACATCATCATGGTGTAGGTAAAATTAGAAAGCAATGGCTGAAGTCCACCATTTCTCAACCTGGTGTAGAGATGCTAAAAGCTGTTAAGAAAAAAGTGGATCCACAGAACATTTTTGGTGTTCAAAACCTTTTGTGATAGCTTGAAACCTACACTCAAATCATTATATTAAATTTACTAGTAAATAATGGGCATATCAGGTAGCTTCTATATTTGTATGGGCAAGGCCCCAGTTGGGTTACAGAACTATAGTATAGCAAATAGTTGTAGATTAGGTCCACTGTATGATGTATTTTGTATTTATCCTGATAAAATCTGTTTTTCTTATTATCCATAAGGCTTAATACTAATGTTTCTCCTCTAATCTCTACAGTATGGTTTGTAGAAATTGTTTCATTTTTGAATACATCAACAAGCATGAAGATGCAGCATGTAAATGACATAAGACATTAGCACTACCTTCATTACTATGAAGACAACAGATGGGTACTCCTGCTGGAAAGATTTCATAATTCCTGTACGATTTTTGCAGAGTAATGAGCCTACTCTCAGGTGTCAAATAAACGCCCCCCTGCTTGTTACTTTTTTGATTTTTTCCAACCCCCCAGACCTTATTAGGACCCCCATTTATTAACTTTAAGGAAATTCACTTTTTTACAAACCCCTCATCCCCTTATTTCATTTCCTTTCTTAGCGAGTACTATTTACACCCAATTTTCATGGTAAAATAGCATACTGCTATAT
>WIPJ01000498.1:234164-245999 GCA_018155075.1 Cassiopea andromeda
TATATATATATATATATATATATATATATATATATATATATATATATATATATATCTTTGAATACAAAATGCAAACAGGTATTTTTACACAACTGAATATACATAATCTGCATACCATTAACTCTCAGCATAATTAACTTTAAGTTCTCTGTAAAGAGTTGCTTCTCTTCTGATATTGTGACTACAAGATTTGTGTGAGCCCGTAGTGCTTCAAAGTGGGAGCCAATTGTCATCATAGCTGCCTTGTCTGTAGCAGAAAGTCAACAACAATAAGGGAAAAGTAATTTTTATTTCAAACAGGCCTCAAAAATAGAGAGGAAGAAAGGGTCATTCTCATTAATAATTTGTAAAACAGTCAATCAGAAAAAACATAACGGTCAAGTGCTTGAGATAAATTGCAGTGAAACAGGTGAAAGAGGTTTATTTGGCACACAAGACAACACTTTTGGTATTTAGTAAGTCACTTGCTTCACTGTGCTGCATTGAGCCCTTCACATGTTTAATGTTTAATCAAACATGTGAGCAACTTGATGCAGCCATTTGTTAAATATATATATATATATATATATATATATATATATATATATATATAACAAATTGCTTTTGCCATAGGTAACATTACACAAGTAATTGATGTAAATGCTCAGATTACCTAAAGGAAGTATTATCATAGAGATGGGGTTAATTCCGAGCTACCTGATTTCCAGCTAAGAGAACTTAAACAATGATTAAGCCTCCTTGATATCACAACCTAGAACTTTGAACTGCATATGCTATTTTGTCTTCACGTCACTGCTGTCTTCAAGCTATATTCCTAGGCGCCCGTCAATAGTGTTACAAGGGCTTTGAGCGATTAAGACACTTGACAATTTAGAAGCTAATAAGAGAGAAACAGAACATTACATTTATGGAAAAGCTTTATGAGCAGACAAATTTCATAATCAGCAAAATATTGTGAAAGAACCTTAAATCAGTTTAGACTTCAAGAGTAGACAAAGTTTACAATCAATAAAATTTTTAACAGAGTTGGAGAAACATACAATACATTCACGGTACTTACTTGACGATTTGTTTACTTCATATACTAGCACCAGAATTGCTTACTAATTAAATCAATTAAATTAAAGCATGTAACTTTTATTCATCCGATCAGCTATGATAATGTAATACCGGCTTGATTCCAGCTTCTTGGTGAGAAGTGCACGTTTAAGTGCTCTCCGCTTAAAGTATGACAAGTATCGAGATATACATACCGAAAGTGCATATATCTACTGATCCTTTGTATTGATCTACAGTGCACAATTGACCTGTTATGCTTATCCAGGGCTAACCATTTTAATGAATGTTCGTTGTCTAAAAGGTGCAAAAATATAAACAGGAAATGCTCCAATATGTTCTCCTTCGCAGGAGCTTGGCATGGAAGCAAGGATGTGGAACGAGGGTTGATTTCCAGGGGGCTCAGGAGAGCGGAGCCCCTTTTTTAGAACTTACTTATCATTTTAGGGGGCTCAGCCCCCCAAAATTCGTGTATTAGCTTTTCTTTTCAAAGTGTATTCACCTGGTTTTCAAAATGTTTTATCTGCTATGGTCAATTTTGCCCTGCTACATGGTTATTGAGACATCTCTAATTAATTATACTATATCAGTATTTAACTATATTATCATATTTGCACTTTGAAACTATGGGCGTGACTACAGCTTGACCACACCAAAAATTTGGGCGTGGTTGCACCTAGAGCTCCCCTTCTTACAATTTTTGGAAGTCACCACTGAGTGGAACTGCTATTGTAGAGCCAACATTTTCTGATAGTAAGACCTAGTTCATACAGCACATTATGAGCGCGGCGAATTAAATTAAAGTTAAAGCGCTGATGATGCGCTGCAAATGGCTCTGTTGGCTTCTTACACCGAATTTAAGTTGTAGTTGCGAGTTCCTCTTTAATGTATGAGGAAGCATTTAGAAGTTTCTTGAAGGCTTCATAACATTAAACTATCGGATGGAGGCTTAGACAACTTTGACTTCTATTGCTGGGCTAATTTCTTTCGCAACAGTGATTTAATCCAGGAACGTAGGAAGCATCATAAAAGTGGGGGACACATAGATTGAGGGGCACATTGGCAGGGCCTCCGGAAGTGAGATTGAGCACTTTTTCTGGGGGTAAAACACTTAGTGAAACGACAAATCATTTTGCATGTCGAAAAGGGTTGATATTGCACCAGTCCCTAATTGTAAATTAGCTAGGGGGTCTGGAGGCATGATCCCTGGGAAATTTGAAACTTGGATCTTCTGGAGTCGCCAGAAAAAACGCATTTATCTACTTATTTTTGCATCTTTGAAATTTTCAAGGAGGGCAACCAAGTTATATGAAAAAGGGTACTGTGCCCGAGGCTTTGAAAAGTGGGGGCACGTGCCCCCTGTCCCCCAGTTCCTACGTCCATGATTCAGTCTCTCTCGTGAGATGCGGGGACACGTGCCCTCTGTGCTCCCAGTTTCCATGTGTCTTCGAAATAACTCACTGGACGTTACTTTCATTAAAACAAACTTTTTGGCTTCAACCTGGATGCTTCTTAATGTTTCGTCACATCGAGCTTTACATGTTTCCTAAGCTCATAAGACTTCCAGTAACAAACTTTGATGCAAGAAAACGGATTTTTAGGTTTTGTGAAGCACGTAATGGATATTGCTTCTCGTTTCCTGCTAGTTTGAACGAACATATTTTTTGTAGAAGCAGCTTCTTCAAGTTACCATACATTAATTACCACACAGTTACTATAGTAACCATAGTTACCAAGTTGACCACACATTAATTAGCATAGCCGAATCTATACGAAATAGGTTGGATGATAGAAAATATGGATGTGGCGTGTATATTTACCGTCAAAAGCCTTTGATACTGTGAATTATGATATTTTACTCTCCAAAGTAGAGCATTACCCAGCCGGCACACGACGTCAGAAAGACGTCGATATGAAGTAAAATTCTAGTCTTTGACTTCATATCGACGTCATTCTGAGGTCGTGTGCCGGCTGGGTATGGTATAAGAGGAACTCCTGTTATATGGTTTCAATCCTATTTATCTGATAGATATCAATATGTCCCTATTAAAGGAAACGACTCAAGTCTAATAAAGATTGATTGTGGTGTTCTCCAAGGATCAGTACTTGAACCTTTACTTTTTCCCCTCTTCATTAATGATTTACCTAATGCTTAAAAAAAATTAGACTTTTCTCTATTTGTTGATGATATCAAAATTTACTATGAGTGAGAAAGTCCTGAAACGCTTTCCAAAAAAGGTGAATACTGTACTAAGATATGTAAAAAGATGGCTTGATGTGAGTAAGATGTCATTGAATGTCCATAAAAACAACTATATAAGTTTTCACTCTCCAGGAACTAAATTACCTCTTGGCAATGCAATAAAAATAGGCAAAAAACACAATTCCAAAGTAAAATGCGTAAAATTTCTTGGTCTTTTATTGGATGAACACCTTAGTTGCAATAATCATCTTTGTCAACTTTCAAAGAACTATCTGATAGTCTTGGCTAGAGCATCTGGAATCCTTTTTAAGATCAGAAAGTATCTTATCACTGATACAATGAAATGCATTTATAATTCTTTGTTCATGTCATGCCTACAATATAGTATTATTGTTTGAGGTCAAACTTATGAATCGTACAGAGAACCAATATTTAAGCTGCAAAAAGAGCTATCAGGATCATAAGATAGCGGTTGCACTGTACTTTGTGGTTGTGATATTCACCATGTTCAACGTCAGAAAAGATGCTTTTGCAAATGCAAAGTCCTTCTACTTCTCCTGCTTTGATAAAAATTAAAAGATATGGAAAAATCGAGAATATGTGCATGCGTGTGGGTCGAAAAACAAGAAAAGGGGATCTACTTAGGCCATTACAAATGCTATCATGCGGGCCTACAACTTTTGCTACTTCTTGCTGGAGATATTGAGCTATGCCCAGGGCTTTGTCAGAAATGCACCACATGTAATAAATTAACAAGAAAGCCTCAGAGCTGTGAGACATGATAGACCTGTAGCCAGTACCGTCGAAAGGGGGGTAGCCGGGGTAAAATTCCGGGGCCCGGGCCTCAAGGGGGCCCGTGAAAATTTTGCATTAACATGGAGCAATTTGAAGATTGCATTATGAAATACCAATGTGTTATAAGAGCTTTGAATTGATTTGCATTTGTTATAGCCCCCTCTTGCCCCTGAACTGCTACTCCGACACAGGGGCCACTGCTGTTTATAGCCCCAGGGCCCGAGCTGGCTCTCGACGCGCTTGCCTGTGGTCAAAATTTTCATTTAAGATGCCTTGTCGACCAAATGAAATAAGAATGCGAGAGAGTTCATTGTAGTTCGTGCGTGGTAGATACACGAATAAATCCAGATAATCAGAGTGCAGAAAGCAACCACACCGATATCACAACGTTTCTACAAGCAAGACGGTTAAAGCTATTTCATCTAAATATAAATGGGCTTGCAAAGAAAATTGATGATGTAAAGGTACTTTTGCTAGAAAGGAAAAATTATATCGACATTTTGGAATTACCAAGATACATTTACGAAAAAAGATCTGTGATGGAGGGATCAGGATTGAAGGTTATACATTTATAAGAAAAGATAGGGAAAGTGCCTTAGGAGGTGGTGTTGAATGCTATATAAGAAATGATCTGGGGTGACAAAGAAGGGAGGATTTAGAAAAAGACTGTACAGAATCTATCTGAATTGAAATCTTCGTGAAATATGCACGTTCAGTACTAGTATGTGTCAAGTACAAGCCCCCGGATACGTCGAAGTACGTTAGTAAAAGTTTTAAACACGATTTTTGTGATATGACAAGAACAGGCGCTTCTGAGAGCAAAGAGCAAATACTCATGGCGGATTTAAATGCAAATTACACGTTTTTTTTTATAAGAAAAAAGTTTATAAGAAAATGAGGCTTAGATCGTCAATATCTTAAGAAAATCGTGAGAAAATCACGAGGCTCAATTTCCAAAATTAAGTGTGTTTATAGGCAAAAAATCGGTATTGCGTCGTTATTGCATTCAAAATGTTAAAGATGGAATTCAAATTCATATATACAATATCATTAGCGATAGTGTACACCACTCTAGTCAGTTTATTTCAGTAAAAGTTAAGAAAAATTTAAGAAAATCTCAGGCTCAATTTCGGGAAAAGTTAAGAAAATTGAAGCTCAGGTAAAATAATGATTTTCTTATAAAAAAAAAGGTTTATCTAAGTAAATACCTCCAGAAATAAGGAAGTAAAGCAAATCATCAAGGAACATGAACTCACACAAATAATCAACAAGCCTACAAGGATTACCAGAGACACTGCCACGGCTCATAAATATAATTGTGTAGGGTTTTTGATGGGAACCCCTGATGCTAAACAGCAAGAACAGATTAGAGAGGCACCATAAAGTGACAGTTAATTAAGAAATTGACTGCTTTTGCTAATTGACAACCGTCAATCCTAGTTCTTTTATCTGTTTTATGTATCTGTCGTTTCTGTTTAGTTATTAGTTGTTGTTCGTAGGCATCGTTTGCAGTAGTAAAGAGTTCAGTTGTGTTAAATATAGAAGTATTCTTCAAGTAAAGCATCGATACTTGAACTGAAGCTGCAACACATGGGACAGCCGTGACCCATGCAGAAACACAAGTTACAATTGCAACAACCCATATACAAAATGTGAGCCAATGTACAACACGTCCAAATTCCCTCAGCGATCTCGATCTGGTTGGAGTAATCAGAAAGAAAAATTGTAAGAAGTTTATGTCAAGGACATTGTGCAAAAGGAGTTATGCCAAGTATGGGCAAATCAGTTTCAGGAAAGACCTTGGAAAAAGAACAAAGTGTTGAAAAAGCGGGGACAACTTTCAAAGGCCTTTTGAAGTCAGTAATAGATAAGCATGCGCCCCTAATGACAAAGAAAGTAAGAGGGTGCAATTGCCCGTGGATGACTAAGGAGATTAGACTCAAAATGAATGAAAGAGACTACTGGCCAAGAAAAGCATGAAGAACGAGAGAGGAAAAGGACTGGTGTCCACATATCGTCGCTTACGAAATGCTACAACTCGGATTATTAAATACAGTAAGGCATCCTACACAAGATCTATTTTCTGAGAGAATACTAATAGACCAAAGCAATTCTGGGAACAAATTAAAAAATGTTATCAAAAAATCCACAAAAGAGCAAAGAAGAAAAGTATGCGAAATAAATGAGGAATTTACATCTGAAAGGAAAACTATAGCCAACGAAATCTGCAAATTCTTCACAACGATTAGTAGAAAATTGCAAAATACTTTACCAGCACTGGGAAATCAAATTTGGAAACTTTACTTATATATGCAACACTGGATCTTACACGGAACCTAACAAATCTCACCTTTAAGTTAAAAATGATAAGTAGTAAGGATAACAAATACATTGTGAAGAAACTGAAAAGAGGGAAGGCCGCTGAATGGGATAATATACCAATACCACTTATTATTGATGGAGCAAGCGAGTTAGCTGGCCCTCTCACAAAATTGATAAATCGATGCCTTGAAATGGCAGTTTTCCCAACTCCTGAAAAATGCTCCAAAATTACACCAATCTACAATACAGGCTTAAGAACAATGATGGATAGCTATAGACCAATTTCGGTACTCCCTGCTATATCAAAAGTATTGGAACGAGTAGTGAATAAACAGATGTACGACAATCTTGAGGCAAATAACATGCTTTCTGAGAGACAGTTCAGGTTTCCACAGAGATATTCTACACAATACGCAGCTACATTCTTTGCAGACTTTACCAGAACAAATATGGACAAAGGACTTATGACAGGAGCTGTTTCCATTGATCTTCGAAAGGCATATGACACAGTGGGCCATGCGAGACTGCTTTTTAAACTTCCGGTGTATGGGATGAATAACAAAGAGCTCAGTTGGTTTGAGAGCTACCTGTTTTGAAGAAAGCAAATTGTATCATATGATGGAGCATTATCAGAAACTCAAGGAACTCTTGTGGAATACCACACGGTTCCATATTGGGTCTGCTGCTCTTTAGATTACTAATAAATGATATTGATACAAATTTAAGAACATGTGAAATTACACTATATGCTGATGATTCTGTGTTGTATGTCACTGGTAAAAGATGGGAAGAAATCGAAAAAAATCTAAGTAGTGAATTGAAACAGATTGCTAGCTGGTTGGTCAAAAATAATCTTGTAATCAATCTCGAAAAGTCTAAGACTGACTGTTTCCTCTATGATACACACCAGAAACCTTCGGAATCAAAACCTATGGATATTTATCATGAGCCAAGCAAAAATAACGGTATCAGATGTATACAAATACCTAGGGGTAAAGATGGACAGAAATTTGACATTCATTGATCACCTAGAAAAAGTAATAAAATGGCCTCATCTAGAGTACAGTTACTATCGTGCATAAGGCACAGCATCAATCTTTCTGCAGCAGAAGCAATTTATAAGGCAGCAATTCTACCAGTTCTGCTGTACTGCAACAATGTGTTCCTTCACATGGCATCACATGGCACTATCAAGGAAAGCTCGCTTCGAAAACGTCCAGAAGCGAGCACTGAAAATAATTAATGGCAATAGGGGCAGTGTGAAGTTGGAAAGGATCAGTAGCGTAAGAAACAAGATGTGTGTTCTCGAGGTTCTCAAAATCCTAAATGGACTATCACCCACGTGCCTTCCACCATTAGGTGGTAGATGAGCTTGCCTCATCGTCCAGGGAAGTACCACCATTCTATCTATTGGTGCCTTTAATGACCTTGTCTCTTTCAGCACTAGAATAGAGATTTCTGGTCTTTTGGTTGGTGAGGTTACTGTGATTATTCTCAGTGGGAAGCTGTTGGGCTTATTTGATCCCTTGCTATGCCTGAGGGCACCGTTGGAAAAGGTGGACTGCAGGCCTACCGCCAGATAATACAGAGGCCCGAACCCATTGGTAGCTCTTTGGGAGGCTGCCTCATCAGCTGGTGTATAATCTCTTGCTGCCTGCTATGCCAGTTCGCGACTGGAGCCACTCCTAGCTCGCAGTTCTGGGGGGCCTTTCTGAGGCCACAGGATAGCTATGGGAACTTTCATAGGCTCAATGACAAATGATGCCTCTATCACTTTGACCAACCCAATCATCACTCACTCATTTTGTATTCATACTATGCCTCTCACTCACACAGATATTAGCTCTACTGCAGTTACCAAAGTGGCACATTCTAAACTATTTTCCATCTCATTTTGCAATATTCGTGGACTATCCTCCAATCTTAACTCTGTACACCAATATCTCCAGTCCTCTAACCCTCATGCACTCTTCCTCAACAAAACTAAAATCAACCACTGGACCCAAATGACAACTCCATTCTCTATCCTCATCTAAAATGCCCTGGATATGGGCTTTTTTCCTCTTTCTTCCTAAATGGTGGTGTTTGTGCATATGCCCGCTCTGATGTGCACAGTTCTCGTCTACCTCAATTTGACCTCATTAATCCTAGTTTTCAACTCATCTGGATGAAAATTTCCCTACCTCACACTTCACAATTCATTTTCACCCTGTGACGCTCACCTAACTCAGCCATCCATGAACTTCTATTTGACGATCTATTTAAGATAATTGACACAATTACTCTTCAATCTCCACGCTCTGAAATCACCATCGTTGGTGATTTTAATGTCTACAATCCGAACTGGCTTACCCACTCTCCAAATATCAATAGTCCTGCTGGTCGTGATGTAGAGTCCTTTGCCATTGTGAATGACCTGTCACAATTGATATCAGAACCCACATGTATCCCTGATTGCCCAGAGTACAAAGCTAATACACTCGATCTGGTTCTTACATCAAACCCAGACATTTACTCTAACCCTATTTTAGATTCTCCTCTTGGTAACTCTGACCACTGCCTTATCACGTTACAGCATAACTTTGTCTGCCACCAGGATACATCTTCCTCTTCTCAAGCAGTTTTACACTATAGCAAAGCTGACTGGGACTCTCTTCGAAACTTTTTCGCTGCTTACCCCTGGTATTCTGGCTTGTCTAACGATCCTTCCACTTTTGCCACCTTCATCACTAACGCTATTCAACTTGGTATGGATCTTTTTATTCCATCTTCATATAGACCTGGCAAAAAGTCTTCTCCAAAGTGGTTCAATTCACAATGTGCAAAAGCTGTCAAACATAAAAACCACCGCTTTAAACATTGGAAACTACACCAAACTCCACATTCAAGAGCTTTATTTGTACAAGCTCGTAACCTATGCTCAAAAACCATCAATCATGCCAAATCAACCTTTGTCAAACGCATCAACAATAAAATTGCTTCATGTCAAACAGGATCTCTCTCCTTCTGGTCCTTAGCCAAAGTTGCCTCACAAAACTTTTGCTATTCTTCTTTTCCATCTCTAAAAAACAACTCTGGCTCATCTTCATGCACTCCTTCCTCTACAGCTAACCTTTTTGCATCAACTTTTGCTTCCAATTCCAATCTTGATGACCTAGATTTCCAAGCTCCTCTCTACCTCACATCCACCATCACAATGTCCCCTATTAGTTCTCTACACGCAAAGCCCGTAGAGTCCTTCTTCAGCTCAACACCTCCAAATCTAGTGGACCTGATGGTACACCTGCTATAGTTCTAAAGTCCTGTGCCCCTGAACTCGCCCCTGTTCTCAACAAGCTTTTCCAACTTTTCTACAATCTTCGTATTTTCCTTTCCTCTTGGAAATTCGCCCACGTTTTTCCAACCCCCCGAAAAGGTAACAAATCTGACCCTTTAAGCTATCGCACTATTGCAATCACTTTTCTCATCTCTAAGAGTATGGAGACCATTATCACCAAACAACTGCTTGCCTTCCTTGAAACAAACAACCATCTTTCTGACCATTAATATGGGTTTCGACAAGCCAAATCTACCGGTGACCTTCTAGTCTATGCTGTTCATGCTCGGTCATCTGCTCTAGAATCCTACAGTGAGAGTAGAGTGATCTCTCTTAATATTTCTAAGGCCCTTGATAGCGTCTGGCACAAAGGTCTTCTCGCTAAGCTGCCAATGTTTCGTCTTCACCACACCCTCATTAAATTTATTCCTAGCTTTCTATCAGATAGGTCAATTTTAATTAGGGTCGATGGCTAACTCTCTAATCCCCATATCGTAACACTTCAGTCTCACTTCTCACCAATGACTTGACAATTGTAGAGAAGTGGGGTAGTGACAACCGTTTTAAGTTCATTGAAGAAAAGACAACACAGGTTGTCACATCACGTGAACATCACAAAGATTTCCCCCCTGCTTTCATGAACGGCCATAAATTGGACATTTCATCTTCAATCACTCAACTTGGTCTTTCTATTTCATCTAATCTCACTTGGAAACCCCATATCAATTCCATTGCAAAGCATGCATCTCAGAAACTTGGCTTTCTCTCTAGAGCCCGTGGTTATTTCTCACCTCAACTATTAACTGTCTACAAATCCTAGATTCTTCCCTCTCTGGAGTACTGCTCTCATGTCTGGGGCGGTGCTCCTAAATCTTCTCTCTATCTTCTTGAAAGAGTCCAGTCTAAAGCTATCCGTTTCATTAACAATCCAAACCTCACTAATTCTCTACAGTCTCTCTCCCATCGTCGTCTTGTTGCAGATCGTTCCATTCTTTATCGCTATTTTCACGGATATTGCTCCAGTGAGGCGTTTTCGAACCACCAGAAGCATTACCTATTCACACCCATTCCAAGTTACACTACCTAATCCACGAACTCTATCTCACAAATCATCTTTCATTCCTAGAACTTCTCTACTGTGGAACTCATTGCCACCCACTACTTTCCCCAAATCCTACAATTTGTCATCTTTTAAATCTAATATCAATAAACTTGATCATATCTCCCTCTCTACTTAAACATCCTCATTCTCTCAGTTTTTCCTTTTTCAGGGCATTGTAATAGGCCCTGCGGCCATTCCCCCACATTACTTACAAAAAAAACAAGAAAATATATAAAAGTCAACCACAACCACGGCACCCTTGCAAATGCAAAGAATTTCGTCTTGCCTTAGGTTAGATCAGAGTCAGGAAGGAAAGGCTTTTCCTTTCTAGGAGCTATGATGTTCAAAAAATGACAGACGAAATGAAATCTCAAGCGTCAATTCTAAGGTTCAAGACTCTCTGTAGAAATTGTAACTTTGACTTTTAACTTTTGATTTTTTTAACTAATTATGTATTAGCAGCTTACGCATATTTTAGACAGGTCCTTGATTGATAACAGTTTTTGTTCCACAAACTAAACCTGTGTAAAGATATTATTATACTAAGTCAGGCATCCTGATTCCATTCCTTGCTTCTATTTAAAGATCTTCTCTTTGAATTCTGCAATGCATAACTATACAACAAGACAATCCCACCGCGGTGATCTCTATTTAATCGGCAGAAGTACGCATCGATACGGATTGTGGTCAATTCGACATATGGGGGGCCAAACTATGGACTGAGTTACCGAGGGAAGTGCAAAATTAATCTTTCAAATGTCTATTCAGAAAAAATCTAAAAAGCACCTTCATACTTCAACGTGAGCCTCTTGTGTTTTGTCTTTTAATGTTTCGGAAAAAGTTGCTTTTAAGTCAACTTAAAATGCATCTGAAAAACCTATAAAGTAAAGCATAATCCTTCTTTTTAGTTCCCTGCCTCTTAATACAAAATAACACAAAGGGGGGCTCTCTCCTCGATCAGTGTACCTATTGAGGGAGCTCCTCCCAAAGAAAGTCAACAGAGAAATTCAACAACTCACAAGTTTTGTACAATTGTTGTAT
>WIPJ01000498.1:258082-306245 GCA_018155075.1 Cassiopea andromeda
TATATATATATATATATATATATATATATATATATATATATATATATATATATATATATATAATACACCCCTAATAGATTAGAGGTAGTTATTGTACTGTAGGTGCTTGTGAAATACCTCAGTAGGGTAAAAGTACGTATGCAAGAGAGAGGAAACACTTTTGAGTTATTTCTTTGTGTCTATCCTGCCGACAAATAAACGAGATCTGGGAGCAGATCACAATAGTCTTATATAGCGAGTGGGGGGCGTCAAATATTGGCCTTGCAACAAATATTTGAGAAGCACTGGTTTAAGACAAATGCTATGCTCAAACTTCATCTACAATCCCTCACAAAAATTCTGAGACTGCTTTGATTTTCCACCCCTTGTTCCAAAAACGCAGAGTTGTTGGTGTGTTGGGGAATGTTTGGAGGGAAAATGATCATTTGGACACAACATTGCTTTGTAGGGGAGGTAGCATTGAAAAACAACGTAGTATTAGGCCATTAAGCATTGGTCTCAATATATTTTGTGAACGATTGTAGGCTTATAATTTTGTTGCTTTTCAGCATGATTTCAGTTGTGCTGCTTTCAGATCTACTTTTGCGCTATAGATATACACTATTTATTGTTCTGTTCTGATCTTTCCTTGTTGTATGATGAAGTAAAAGATCATCCAAAGATTTGAATTCATTCCTTTTCAAGAGGAGTTTTACCTTTGGAACTTAAGAATAATTTAAGAATAATCTTAGACAAAAAATCTGAAAGTTTAAAAGTATTGAGACTCAACAAAATATTAGATATTCTTACAAAAAATAGTGTAAAGTATATAAGAAACACGTAAGGAGCTGAAGTCGAAAAGACTGCAATAGTCAAATATACACCAAACTACTTTGAAAGCTCTCTCCTTCTGTTAAATTCTCTTTCGATCCCGCTACTAGCGCTCCGGTTTGATGCTTTGTCCATCGTTTCTTTCCTTCAATAATAATTTTGAAATCGCCTTCCGCCAAATTCAATTAATAATGTTTCATGTAGTAGCTATCTTATGATGCTACATTCTCATCAACTAACTAACAATTGACCTCAAAATAAACATTCCTCGATTATACGTACTTTTGGTTCATGTGGGGGAGGGTCTTACGAGAGCTTTGAGTTGTTTTTGCAATTAGCTAAGTGTAAGGATGCTCCAGTGTAGCCCAAAGGATTAAAATGATTGCTTTTGATGCTTTGCAATGCCGTCTTAACTCCAAAACTATTTGGAAAACCAACCACTAGACAGTTCGTGCATTGATCGTTGGAATAGAAGGATTGCTTTTGAAATTTTATACTGCCACCATAATTCCAGAGATATTTAGAGATCAATTAGTGCGCTAGAACACACTGTGTGATAGCGGCCCTTGTTGCTTTTATAGAAGCATGAGTTTTAGGCCCCGTTTACACTATACCGTCTTCATACGAAAACGGTATGTAAATGTTTTCGTATGAAAACTGCATAGTGCAAACGCTATATTATTTTCCTACGCAATAGTCTTCATTTTATGCCGGATATGAAAACGTTTCATTGTAGACGGTAGGCTAAAATGGAACATTTCCGCGCCGTTTTCGTACGAAAACAATATAGAGTAATTTGGCCTTATAATATTGTGTCAATTATACTGTTTTGGATAGGTTAGTTTCGATAGCTTTGTTTTGCTTTGTATTGGGGTTTTTTGAACAAATTGGAGAACGAGAATAAACCGTCAGAATTATTCCAAAAATCTTTGCCCATCCCTAAAGTTAAGGACGGACATTGTCAATGCAATGTAAATGTCTGCTATTAAAATATTTGGTGCTTCGTTGTTGGCATTATAGCGTATATTTTCACAAGCTAGTTTGCCCCGATGAAGCATTTTAAGCAATTATTTTGTCATCGGCTTGAAATCTTAGATAGAAATTAACATTGCATCATAAACTTACTTTTGTAACATTTTATCTCGTGCGTCCATAACAGAAAGTTAAAGGGCAATAATTTAGAAAAAAATTGACTGATATCCAAATATTTTCTTGGTAACTAAAACAGCTGAATTAATCATATACATATTTAAGCAAAATTATACAACTGCAGTAGTTACAGCCCGCTTTTAATACAAGGTCAAAGCATCAAAATGTCCATGCCTAACAGAATTTAATTTTGTAACAGATCTTCTAACCGCCATACTACTCCAATCCTTGAACTAAACGTATTACGATCTTAATCCTCAGTGCCTAATATTTACCTTATGTTCTTGATAACACAAGTAAAAGGTGGTGACAAGAGTTGGATTGGAGCTCATGCCACCAAAGTGACTGGTACCTCAAACTCATTGGTGTAGAAGCACACTGATAGCCGGTCTTCTCGTGCATGCAGTTTTATAAGAAACTTAGAGGGTTGATCTGCCTAGTTATATAGGAAACTGAGCATATATTGCCCAGTATACAGTGTATTGTCTAATACTTGTCTTCTCAGATTTATCTTGTTAGATAGCAATTTCTCGACAGCTTTTTTAGTCTAAATCAGTCTTTTACCACTAAATAAGAATACAGCAGTGCTTGACTTACCAGACAAATACGGAGCTAGAGGCTGAGCCTCCCTCAAGTCACGGCTAGGAGACGGCGTCCCCCCACGTTCCCCCTTTTCTACAGCACTGCTCAAACCATGTGCGAAGCAACAAAAATATTTCAAAAGAAATCAACAAGAAAGCAGAATTAAGAAAAACGTAAAATCCCAAGTATAAGCCCTGGTCTTATGGAGGTTCCTAAGCAATTTTTGGTTGGCTTAATTACGTAAATATAAAGGCTCTTCATATGCTCTGTCCATGCACATACACAAATACCTAAATGTATGTAAGCCCTAACTTTAAATTTGGGGAAACTTGTATTCGGAAGGATATTTGGGTTACTTTACAGAAAGCCTATATTCTGGGTGTTTATTTTTGGGGGCTTATATTCCGGATCTTACGGCATGCTCGGCAGTTGGATCGAGCAACTGGGGGTGATGAGTTAGCCAGCAAAAAACTAAAGCGCTGTATAGGATTGAAAATTTACGTTATATTAAAGCTGCATCATCTACTAATCCAGATTATAATACACTATGGCATCCTAACTAATCGTTTCTTTCAGGAAAGATCCTCTTCATAATTCTGATGAGCATCTTCCTCGTTTGGATCATCCCAAGGCCGTAAATAAACGGATCTGCAATGGTGTTCAACATAGCCATGCTTATGAGAATTTTTTTAGCATTTGGACGATTTTCAATCAGATTGGTTAATTCAAGAAGGAAGGCCATCGATATTGGAACCATGCATACTACATATGCAATACAGACGATACCAGCAACATAGGCAATTTGTAATTGTTTCTGCTTGAAGGTTCTTACAGTTCTGAGCTTGCTGTTGTCTTGGCTAGGAGCCACTTGTGTAAATTTTTTTCTGCTGAAGACAAATATACGAGAATAGATGAAGATTATTATTCCCGCAGAAGGAAGTATGACAGATGCACATACGATCTGAAAAGATGTTGTTTCGTTTAAAGTTGTTTCAGTTTTTTTGCCATCGTTTGTAAGAGCTGCAATGACCCCAATCACTACACCAACGAACCAATACCCGTACAACAACTTTGTGATTCTTTTCCTTTTGAAAGTTCTTCGATACTTCAAGAAATGCATACAGATTACCATCCTTTCAACTGCAAGTGTAACAACGGCAAGGCTACTGATAACAACTGTAAATGAACTTGTAAAGACAGCGATGTTTCTCAATAGACCACAGTTATGGGACTCTGTTGTCAACTGTAAAGCCATTCCCACTGCAGTTATTGATGCTCCAGAAAACATCTGTAAGGCGTCTGATATGGAGAGAGTGAGCATAATCTGATGACGAGGGAGAGCCAACCCAATATCTTTTACGAGTAGCTTTATTAACAGTACGTGAAATGGAAGTGCAATCATTGATATCAATATAGAGGCAATGCCACTGCTTTTGGGAAAGCAGGAATAAATTGTAGTGTCTTGTGCCATTATATCTAGAAATGGAATTCTGTTTTGAAAAGCTGACTTCTTGTATGCTTTCAAGCTGAGCTCTTCAAATATAAAATATGAGGAATCTGGCGGGCATATATTGTGTTTCTGGGTTGTTTTTCTTACTCATTCTCACCTAAGACATAACATGTGCTTTGAAAATTTTGTGATAGAATTACACTATGCCACAGATCTTGCAATTTCCCATGCTCATTGATACTAAGGAGTAATTTAGTAGTGCATATTGCTCGTCAGCTGATGCGTTTACGCACAATTCACTGAACAGTCTGTGCAAAAGAGAGTATCTTGTGTGCCGTCATCTGCAGATGGCTTTCCAAAATACGCTAATAATTGATGGCACATGAACTCTTCTACTGTGAAGATCATGGCCTTTGCAATTAACTCTAATTGCACCAACGCAATCTGGAAGAGCATAGGCGTCAAATCTTGATAGGCCAACAAAGGAATCACCATACAAGGAATCCTCTTCGCTATTAGCCAATGATGTTGCGAGAATTCCTTCGAGAAGCATGTTTTTGGGGGTAAAAAGTGTACTCTCTTTGTGGAAAAACTGATAACACATTGTTTCAAATAATAGAAAAATGTTTTGCAATCATATTCAGAAGGCCTCGATTCACATGTCCAGAAGGAACCATTCTTATATCTTGCGTAGATCAAAAGTTATGAGGATATGAGCGTGTTTCTGGCAGTCCTTGTGCTATGAAATAGAAGACAACATTCTTCGAAAGACAATAGAAATAGATGTCTTTCAGATTCGAGGCTATCCAGAAGGCACACTGACATCTGATTTCGGTCACAAACAATTAAAACATTATTCGTTGTCAAAGGATCAAAAAGTCAGCGAATTCAAATGCGAACGTGTAACAGATAAGGCCTCGTTCACACCAGAACGCAATTGCTCCACTTCGTTCCGTATCTTTCCGAAAAGTGGAAAGCTAAAGGGTTCCGTTCAGACGGGAACACTTCAAATAGAAACACTCCATTCCAAAAAATGGAGGGACTAAAGAACAGACAAATGGAAAATATATTCTTAAATGATCTTTGTTTGCTGTTGGAGGGTACTGAGTTTTGCAACTATGTGTGTAATCATGAGCTAGAACATGTTATTTCTAAGCTCGTTGAGATAGATTCTGAGCAGCTTTCTAAGTGGTTTGATGACAATATTATGAAAAAAGATGCTGAGAAATGTCATTTTACAATTGATTTTATGCTTTTACTTAAGAAATTCCTGTTGTATTTTTAATTATTCTTTTCACTTCTTTCCGCTTTTATTTTGTCTTCATTTTGCTGTTTTTTGACATGAAGCTGTATTCTTAGTTTGGGCATTCTATATCATTTCCTATTCCCTTCCTCCATGCTCAGGATCTAATGAATCTCTCTTCATTATGGACATGCACAATACACTTCACATTGTTCATTTTGACAGGCAGATTTAAGACGGAGCGATTGCATTCCCGTCTGAACACAAACCAAACCTGGTGTGCAATCGTTCTGTTCCCGTGTGAACAGTCTTCTTGCCCGTCCCAGTAATTGTAACAAAGATGGAACGGAACGATTGTGTTCCCGAGTGAACTAGGCCATAATTTAATGTTCAAACACTAAATAGAAGAAAGTGCTGAATGTCCACAAGATAAGTGCTTTTTACAAGGAACTGGTTTATAAGAGCTCAAAAAGTTAGAAAGGATCAGTGCTGGATTCTTGAGGCATAACAAATGCCCATAAATGTATACGCCTTCAAAATTTAAATTTTCTGTTTATAAAATGTTATACATGTTATATTGGCTGCTCTCAAACAGTTCAAGTTTTGTTAATTTACTAAGACTTATCATTATGTAAAGTGCACATGGAGTTTTTCCACTTTCTACTATTGTGTATACGCAAACATTGGAACTAAAAATATTTACAAAAATCTCTTTAAGGAATTTTGATTCTGGCATCGTCAAAAAAGTTGAGAGAGTTTCATTAGTGGGGACGAAAAAGCTTTCTTGTAGAAAAACATGTGCCTCTATATTATTACTTCACTATTTAATGTTTGACAAAGCAACCTTTGTAGTACCAGTTGCTGGCATCTTTATAGATATGGCAATTTGCCTTGGCTTTGAATGATAACACACGAAGGTTCACTATATAGCAGTAGTTGATCAAATGGTCCTGGATCCAGTAAGTTGTCCTGTAGAAATACATTTTAATGCCGTTTTGCCCTGGGAAGTGGCAAATGTCCAAGGTTTGAAGGTGGCTCACCCTCCATACCCCCCTTAAGCTTCGTCTCTGTCTCCAGCCAACGCCAAAGCATTGAGCTTATGCGATACCATGTTGTTTGAAGTGGAACTTAAACAGTCTTAGATCAAGGATGTTGTCTCATTTTATGAAAATGATCCCACTTAGGTGAACGATGGATATACATATTTTCCTCAATAGAATATGGTAATTTTTCAGGAAACATAATTCTTTACGTGTTTTGTAATTAAAAGTTCACTCGCTGCCGATGGACAACAGCTGTACGAAAACCAGAGCTTATGTTCGGTATCTGAAACAACAAAATTATGAATCCAATGCTTATGATTGCAATCATCTCCTAATTCCCTGTATGAGGAACATCGAAGCTACCGTAAATCCTTGAAGTAGCACCAACCTAACATGTGAAAAAGTGCTTGGACAATAAGTATAGCTTTTCACCCACCTGCGAAGCCTATGGTTTTAAGAGGCCGGTTTCCACTTAAACGAATGCACCGATTCGGCCCAAGCTGTTGGAGGTTGATGCATGCGTAGAAGTGGATTATCGACCGATGGAAAAGTCCAACAATTTGAACTTCTCAATTAGCCGATTCGGTCGAGGGTAGCCGAGGGGGAATCCACATTTTAACCTACTACGCATGCACTAACGGTCGCATCGGTGCATTCGTTCAAGTGGAAACCGGCCTCAATAGGCAGCCAGTAAAATTCTCAGCAGATTTCTTCTTGTTTGCGTTCCGTGGCCAAACGTGTGAGAAAAAATGAAAAAGTACACATCACAATAGCCCAATTGACTATTGATAATTCCGTTGTTTGACTTATTCCTATATTTTCTTCAAGTTTCGAACCAGTATTTTTAATTTGAAAGCAACGACTCATAGGCAATCCACTGTGCGTCAGTATGGCATTCATTTGATCGCACAAGGGTATGCTATAGTATCTGCAATAGTATTTTTTGCGTACATTATATCAGAACAGTATATATCGAAGCTTAAAGAACAATTTTTGTGCTACATTTTGATATGAAAAGTTTTATCTTAGCGCTAAGAGCATTACCAGTACTTTCAGTCTGAAGTTTTGAGAAATTTCTTCGTCCCGTAAGAGAGAAGGCAATAAATGTCCATCGCAGAGGTATAATTCATAACAGCTCGTTTGGTTCTAAGACCATTTTCTTTCAGTTTTTCATAGTGTTCATAGCCTTTCAATATTGAGCCTATTTCAAAACCATGTTTGTAATTTTGGAATAAGAAAGAAAGTAATTGCTGGAAGCTCTTGATAGCTAACAGGTATTGTCAAGGCTTCGTTTTGCCACTTTGTTGCTAACAATAAAACCGCCGCTGTGCAATATTGCCTACGGAGCCGCAAGTTAGCACATGTCCTTTCCTTTACAAGCACTTTTTCGTATGGAAACAACGAAATTATGAATCCAATGGGAATGACTGCCATTATCTCCCAGTTCTTTGTATGAGGATAATCGCAGCTACTGTAAATTCTTGAATTAGTCTCCACCTCCCAATAAGCTCCCACCTAAATATAATTTTTGCAAATAAGCCCCCTTGATAAACCCCAAGTGGGGCCTTATTCGAGGGAAACATATCTGCAGAATACTGTCTTATTGCAAGAAAGCCGGCACAGGACAGAAGCTATACAGCACCACTTGACTACCTTTGACAGGAAGCAACTAAGCAGAAACGCGACTTTCGTCTGTACCACTGTTTCACTGTCACGTAAGAAAGAAGGCATTGCGCGTGCGCACTATCATCGACAGACTTGTTGATCGAAGAAGAACATGTCGACTCGAAGATCAAAGAGAAGCAGAAAACCCGTAATTAGACTCGTGGATGAGCAATCTTCCCGAATATCACAAGGAAAAGGAGAGACATATTCCTAAGGTATTAAAACCAGACAAGACGCTCTATGAAAATGAACTCAAACAAATATATTTCGGAAACTGATGCCATAATTCAATCTTATCACAATCCAATACTTCTATTTTCCAAGCGTAAAAGTACACTTGATTTTTCATAGCTGCGTTTACCCACTTGGTATCAGCATGACTATCAAAACCTGAAGAATCAAATAAGCATGCTGCTTTTTGTATTGAACGAGAAATCGATCCTTAGGCGCATGTTATCTTTCGCACATTTTCAAGCCAATGCCTTAAGGCAGCAGCAGAGTTTAGACAACATCAAAAGTACGGAGGCTTTTTGCAGATCATACCATAAATAATATATCATTCAAATCTTTAGAAATTTTTCTATTCAATGAAAGTACTACTTTTGGGATTCACCATCAAAATTTCAAGATTTTGGCGCTAGAAGTCCTTGGCTACTCCAGAATTCGGCCTGAGGCCACTAGCATTGATATCTGCTGCTTCTGATTGATAGTGATAATAATTTGCGAAATAGCCTTTTGTAATTTTTTGATTCAGTTGATTAAGAGAATTATGTCCTTTTTGTGTCAAATTTTGAGGAAAATGCCAAACATTGAAATAAGCGCCCCTCGAGTAAGTCTCACCCAAAACTTAATTTTTGCAAGTAAGCCTTTGGGGGCTTATTCGACAGTTTACGGTATCGCATAATTAGAATAATTAGCAGAGTTGACTGAGTAACTTCAAAGTTCATCTTTTTTGAGATTTCTCTATCATCCAGGTTGGAAAACATGCATGTTTTCCCCTACGCATAGCTGCGAGTGGCATGCTCTAGTAAGGTGCGAACTTCGAGTAGATTCAAAGTCAGGTGCGAGCTGCGAGCATAGTCAAAGTCAGATGGGAGCTGAGAGATAAAATTGAACTTAATGCGATATCTGTTAAGTATCTCTGCTGTGATACTTACAACAATCCCTTGAAAATTGAATCAAAAGCCACTTCGAAGGAGTATATAGGGGGGGGGGTGAAATCATATCTTCTTGGAAGAGGCTTCATCGGCAAATCTCGCCCTTCTTCGGCATATTTTACGATCTTTAGGGAACTTTATTAAAGCGCATCCAGTCTTAGATCATTTGATGCGCTGAAATACGTAATCTGGCATGCTGTTGGCAATATATGTAGTATTTTAGGAAAATTTCATCAGCACATTCTTTGAATTTTCAATAAGTTGTGCAACTCTTCAGCTAAGGCCCAGCGATAGAATGGGTCTGCGCAGTGGTAACTGTTTAGTAGAAAATATTGTGTTGTTTCAACACTGGAATCTTCAATTCCAATCCATTCCCTTTTTTCAAAACAACATGATTCAATAACATGTGAAATTACATAACGTCTTGTCACTAGTCTGTCATTGAGAGATGTAAATCACTACAATTTCATGTTTTACTGGCACCTCTGTGGGGCTAAAAAGGGAGTTTTCCACATTTATATCCAAAATGAAGACCGTTGGTATCAAACAATTTCTTGGAGGCTCTGCCCCCAAACCGTGACTCCTCCGAGACAATTTCGTCATCCCTGGAAAACAGCCTGTTTACAGGCATGTATGAGGCGCCATCCCGGACAAAATAGGTTATTTCAATTATATAGGTCATTGCGAACAAACATGTATGGCTACTGCGCTTGAAATATTCGGCACTTTTATGAAATCCTTTTTGGGTAGGGGTTATTCTGTAAAATTGTTTGACACCACTCACTGTCGGCATTTTGACAGCATTAGCCCCAGCATATTTTTCTTGCGCCATCACTGACAATGAGAAAATGTTTTTGTGGAATCGCCCATTTGATGCTCAAAGAACGTTCATTGACCTAAGTGTTTGCAGGCACAGTAGCCATCAATATTTGAAGCACAGTAGTCATATATATTTGAAGCGCAGTAGTCATACATATTTGCAAACAGTAGCCATATATGTTTGCAAGCAATTACCTATATATATGCGAAAATGGCCTATACATTTGCAATGACATATATAATTGAACTGACCCATTTTATCCTTATGGCGCCTCATAGGCTTGTACTGAATTGTGCATTTGATTAAGCTTTTCCACAAATGGAGAGTTGTGGGCTATATGTGCAGTACTTTATTGATCATGAGGGGCTGCCTGGTTCAGCTGATACTTTATATTCAAAGGTCTTCCTACTTAACAGAATATTATTAAATTAAAAGCGTGGTGATCTCATTCCTCGATAACTTATGTTTTGTCATATTGATGCCACCACAAGTACAATATGGTGACAGCAGTGAGATTCTGGCCCACAACACCGAACTGACTGGTGCCCCAAACCGTATCCAGAACTGAAGATTACCTCACATTTATCACCAAGAAAGCGTAAGACACAAGAGAGTCAATAGCTGGGAAAAAACAACTGGGTATGAATTAACCAGAGAAAATTGAAATTATTTGATAGGAATAGCATAGTATTGTTATTACCTATCATCATTAAACCTGTTTCATGTTGCTATTAAGTTTGATACACACATTAACATCTTAGCTGGTTGTTTCTTTCAGGAAGGACGCTCTTTAGAATCCTGAAGAGAATCTGTCTCGTTTTGATCATCCCAAAGCCATAAATGAACGGATCTGCAAGAGTGTTCAGCATTGCATTACATATCAGTACTTTCTTAATGTCAGGGCGATTGTCAATTACCTTGGTTAATTCAAGAAGGAAAACCATCGATAATGGAACCATACAAACTACATACACAATGCAGACAACACCAGCAACAAGTGCAATTCGCAACTGTTTTTGCCTGAATGTTGCTACAGTTCTGAGCTTGCTGTTATCGGAGCTAGGAGCCACTTGTATTATTCTTGCGCGACTGAAAAGAAGTATACGAGAATAGATGATTATTACTATTGTCGCAGATGGAATTATGATAGATGAACATACGATCTGAAAAGAAGTAGTTTCGTTTATTGAAGTTTCAGCTTTTTTCCCATCATTTGTAAGAGCTGCAATCGTCGCAATAGTTACACCAAACAACCAATAGCTATACAATAACTTTGTGATTTTTGTCTTTTTAAAAAGTCGTCTATATTTCACGAAATGCATGCAAATCATCATTCTCTCAATTGCAAATGTAATAACTGCAAGGCTACTAACAACCACTGTTAATGTTGAAGTAAAGATAGTTACATCTCTCAACAGGCCGCAAGTAACTGATTCCGTTGTTAACTGTAAAGCCAATGCCACTATAGTTAGCATTGATCCTACAAATATCTGTAATGCACCCGAAAGGGTAAGAGTGAGCATGATCCGATAGTGAGGTAGGGTTAAGCTGTCATCTTTTACGAGTAGCTTTATCAACAATACGTGTAGTGGGAGTGCAACAATTGATACCGCTATGGAGACAATGCTACTATTTGTGGGAAAGCAAGCATAGATTGTAATATTTTGTGTCATTATATCTTGAAGTAGAGCTCTCTCTCTCTCTTTCTCTTGAGAAAGATGATAGCTGTTGCATATCCTGCAATCGGGTGGAATTAGCTCTTTATATATATAAGCAAAGTATTCAGACAGCATATGGCGTGTTAGGAGATGGCGTGTTAGGAGTTTCATTATTTACTCATTCTTACCTATGGCATGAAAATTGTTTTAAAATCATGTAATTTCATGAAACTTTGGTATAGCTATCCCAAATATTGCTGTCCATTAGCAGTAGAAAGGATTGCACATCCCGTAAATTGTTGCTATGGTGAACTTATTTACATGTAATTTGCCAGAAGGAGTGCCTTTTTCTCGCTACTTGCTTATAGTTTTTCGAAAATATCCCAAATTTCAAGTTCAAACGGCATCTTGTTCTGCAAAGTTTTATCACATTCGTGATTGATTCTAACACAATCTGGCAGTCCATCTGTTGTGAGATCAACAATCAATAGCATTTACAAATTATCACCTATCTTTCAGATTCAAGGCTACTTTGAAGGGGAAGCGACAGCTGAATTCTACCACAAGCAATTTTTGGAAAATTCTTTGTCGAGGAGTCAAGAAAGTTAGCAAATTTGCATGTAAACTAGTAGCAGCCTAATTAGCAATTTTATATAAGAAAACTGATTCAGGGTTTATGCGGACTTTTGCTAAAAATTCCCCTGACTTTTAACTATTGAAAGACATGAACTACTGATTCCCTTGATTAATTGTTGTTGTTGTTGTTGTTGTTGTCATTGTTCACATTAGGTTCCTGCTATTTACTCTGCAGCGTTGTTTGATTATTAAGATTCGTGTTCTGTTCTCTTCTGTTAGAGGCTTGTTTATCTCAAACTTTTCTCACAAGTTTTATCATTAACTGATAAGCAAAATTTGCCCTGACTTTTTTCGGTAAAACCGTTATTTCCCCTGTTTTTTCTCAAAAAACCTTTCCCCCTTTACCTATGGAGTCAACATTCAGCCATTGACAGCTGGCAGAATCTATTTTAAGCACGGTACTAAGAACTCCTTCGTAGAAGAGGTTTCCACTATCACACTGACTCTTCATTAGGGATCTGAGGTAACTCATAAATACAACAATCGTATACAGTAGAAACATGCATGAAAGAACCTAGATTTTTCCTGACCGCCTGGGTAGGTTCTAAATTAGTTAATTCGTATTCTTAAGTCCAGAATGTAAGGTTCTTAACAAGGTTATAATATACACCACATGCTTTGCATGCATTCATACTGTTTTCAGCAGAAGAATGTTGATGATTCTTGAAGAACACTTTACAGTTAGAAGTCTTGTATAATGATCTTGTCATATTTTGGGCAACTTGAAAAACACAGACAGCCTATGAAAACTTCTACTCATGAAATCTTAAATCAACTGCATGAATTCCATTATAAAAGAACCATCCAAATTTCAGCCTGTTTGGGGTTCTTATTTAGAGGGTTCAAGCCATAAAGTTTCAGCCTCAAGATGCTTATAAAAACAGGTTCTTTTGTGCGGGTTTCTGCTGTAACTAAATCAACTTCTTTCTTGTTAATCACCCCTTTTCCTATGACAATCATTAGCAACTACCCCTTTATAAAGGACCAATACTTAGTTATATAGAGCCGACCAAGGCCTCATTTTATAGAACCAACCAGTAAATTAGTAAAATATGGAATAACAGGTAATAAAAACAACTGGTTTAAATTTTATTTAACTAATAGAAGCCAGTTCTGTTCCATCAATGGTCAAGCAGCTGATTCGTAGAACTAAAGTGTGGGATTCCCCAAGGCTCATGCTTGGGACCGCTGCTCTTTATTATTTATTTGAATGATTCTGAGCACTGTATTGAACACTCAAGAGCAAACATGTATGCAGACGATACTGAGATAACTATATCCTCAAAAAACTAAGCAGAACTCATAGAGACAGCACAAGCTGATTTATTAAATATTGCAGAATGGAGGAGGATTAACAAACTCAGTCTCAATCCCACAAAAACAGAATACATGATACTACATCATCCTCATAGAAGGAAAAAAGGAGAATCGTTACTGCAATGATATATAAACCGAGAAAAAACTTAGCGACTTGATAAATCGAAATATCTCTGGGCAGTAGTTTACGATCATTATTACTTAATCGTTTCGAAATTAGACATTGATTGCCATATTACCAGATTATATCTCAAATACTGCATACTACAGCAATACCGTATTTCCTCGAAAGAACGCCCCCCCTCGAAAGAGCGCGTCCCTCGAATGACCACCTCGCCAAAGGTAAATATCTTTTAATGAGCGGCCCCCTCGAATGAGTGCCTACTTTAATAACAATTTGCCAACGATAAAGAAGAGAATGAAAACAAGGCAAACTCAAATAAAAATGAGAGGACTGCTTTCGAAAGGACGCATGCGCTTAACTTTTTTATTACGTGCTTTCTGTTCATGGCCCGCAGTTTCTTATCAAAAACAAACTTTGGCCCATATGGAAATAAAAATGTTATATCAATTACACCATTGACAAGTTTGTTACAAGTCGCAATGTAAGCAAAATAATGTATAAGCATAAGGCGTAGCAAAATGGATGCGGCCGCGCAATTGACTAGATCACAAAACTAATCCACATTTTTCTTGATCAAATTACAAAGCAAAATATAAAAGTTAGAAAAGGATAAATCTTAAATGTACGCTAAAAAGATTAAATACTTTCAGGATGCTCAAAATTGACATTCTTTCCCTGCCCTGAACTAGCATAAAAGTGTTTCGTTGTTTCATTTGTTGATGTCTCGGCCTTCTGTGCATTATTATTTGTAAGAGTTGCAAGGGCCGAAATCATTGTACCAAAGAACCAATAGCTGTACAAAAATTTTGTGATTCTCGTCCTTTTAAAAGTCCTTGATACATCAAGAAATGCATGCAGATTGTCATCCTTTCACTTGCAAATGTAACAACTGCAAGGCTACTGACAACAACCGCCAGTGATTTAAGTGAAGATAGTCAGACCTCTCAATAGGCCGCAATAGAGTTCATTAGTGTGACATTACGAAAATTCTATTTTTAGAATATTTTAGTTTGGCTTTAAATTCTGAAAAGCACTTAGAAATCGCTACTACTTACAAATTTCAGCTCGATCTGAACAATAGTGACCTGGATATGGGCAATTGAATTGTGACATAGTTACTATCAAATATCTGTATTTTGAGTCTGGTTCTAAGCGTTTAGAACATGCCTGGTCAACCTTATTTTCCATATGGGCCAAAGTTTGTTTTTGATAAGAAACCGCGGGCCATGAACAGAAAGCACGCAATAAAAAATTATGCGCATGCGTCCTATCGAAAGCAGTCATCTCATAATAATGGAGCATACGGCTTTCAGATGATATGCAGTCTCCCAACATTGTGGAAAAGGCAGTCTAGTAGTAGATCAAAGCCTAACGGACGTTTTTCAAATATTTTGCCATGATTTTCTCGGGGTAACTAAAAAATTTCAACAGTATTTCAAGGAATACTCTTGTGAATCAAGGTAAAACGCACTTTTGTAGTGCTATTAGGTTTCGAATAATATCTTATTACAAAAACTCAAATTTCAAAAATTTTATAAGTGAAGAATGAAGAAAAGGTCACAGACAAAATTTTCGCAGGACAGACCTCTGACACTCCCCAAGGTATGTTGAAGCGTCGTCTCTGTCTGTTTGCGAGAAAGGCTAGCTCGCAATGAAGTGAAAGTGGATAGATATGATGATATTAGCAGTCTGAGTACAGTTCCTGAATTGGCAATTTGTTCTTATTCTGTTACTGAAGTCTACATCAGTAGTACAGTAATTAAGATCCAAAAAATCAAATAGTTTCTTCTCATGCTAATGTATAATTGATAAATCAGCAAATGCAGTAAAGAATTTAATTTGTGCCACTTTATCTTGTTCTGCTAGAATAGTTCATGATATATGCAATGACAAAAATGAAAATAAGATATAATTTTGATCAGCAGAGTTTTGTCCATAAATCTGGCTTGCTGTAAAAAAGAAAGGAAAATTCTTATTGTGATTGAGCTTCTCTAATCTTTAGAAGTAAGATGCATTCCTAGAAAGACCTCCATCTGACCGCAGCAAACAGTATGAATTCTTCACATGGAAATTAAGTTCTCCGTTCATCCTTGAAACAATTACTTCAGATGAGAAGGTATAGACTTTGCTTTAATCAAAGTGCAAAATAACAGCAATTCTACCTTTCAATTTAAGTTTCATAAATTGATCATGAATATAGGTTTATCTTAAACCTACTGCTATTTGGAGCAACAAGAAAAGACATAGAAACGAGCTGGATGACTTTGCTATTATTAGCTAATCACAAGCTGGGGATAGTAAACCATTTAACTGTATATCAGTCAAGTAGCTGAAACATTATTATTTATTTTTACAAATAGTTATACAGGATGAAAATTCCAGCTATATTGCTGTTTTACAAATTTTCCTGTTCTAAAAATAATCAAAAAAACTTCTAGAATCTAAAATAACAATTATAATGATAATTCTAAAAATAAATACCAGTTATAACATGAAACATTAAAATACCGAAACACTAATATATGATGAACTTCTTGAAGGTCTTCCATGAGAGTGCTGGTTTAGCTTCTCGGCTGAGCTCATTGCATAAATTAGCTCCACAATAACAATAAGTGTTTTGACCTATGGATGTTCTAAGTATAGGTATCTGCAAATTTGTTTCACTAGAACGCTGATTTAGTCCATTGTTTTCGGAGCATTTGTAAAGAGTTCTGTTAAATACTAAGGATAAAGTGAATTTAGTGATTTATAAGTATGCATAGCAGTTTCCTTACTTATGAGGTCCTTAATTGAAAGCTAGCTATTGTAACAAAGGGGCAGCAGGCGCACAGTAAGGATTATTAGTTACAATTCTTGTAGCTCTTTTCTGGATCTTTTGGAGGGAGTTAAGTTTGGATTCTCCACCACAACCCAAAATCGAGCAACAATAGCTGAAGTGCAGGTCAACAGTTCCTCTATATATTTTCTGCAAATAACTTAAAGGAAGAAACTTTTTGGCATGCTTTACAAGATCGAGAGCTTTTAGTGCCATGGCCTTTAATTGCTTTACCTGGTAACTCCATTGGAGCTTGTCATCAATTTTAACTCCTAGAAGCGTTACATCATTTAACATCTGAATCTTTAGCTCTTTTAATTCAAGATATGACGTGACATTAGTCTGTTTTTCGAGCTTTAGAATTTTAGGTCTTCATCCTATTATCAACGACTGCGTTTTTGTAACAATTAAGGATAGCTTATTTCCATGCTTATTTAGTACATGTGCCGATTTGACATTTTAGAGGCATTCTTGCTTAACCTCGATATGGTAGAGATGGGTAGCACGCTTTTTTTGAGAGAAGAAGAGAAGTTCTAAAGCTTGGTATACACAGCGAGTGGCAAGGAATGGCATTGAAGATAAGCAGATTTGTAGGACATTTTTCATGCTTATCTTTTCAATATATAATGACCATCACAAACGCTCTAATGACCACTGATGACAATAATAAACAAAAAAAACGGCTCAGTGCTGCAAAAACCACATGGCACATCGGGCACGTGCCCAGGGACCCACAAGCGGATGGGCGTCCCAAATTTTCTGGTGGAATGTTGTTGCCATCTCAAAGTAAAAAAACGTGTTCTTAATTGACAGGAAAAAACACAATGAAAACACTGTTGTAAAGCAACTTAAATATAATTTTTTATCCGGTTTCACCCAATATCAGGGCTCATCAGTGCAGCTAGGCCCAATCTACGCATCAACTCAAATTGAAATCGCAAACCTAGGGTAGCTAAAATCGATTTATGGGCGGAGCATTAGTCCAAAAATTAAAACAAATACCACAGTCTCTTAGTATGATAAATGTATTTAAACAGCTTACTTGCTTTTTCCTGAAAAGTTTACTCGTTCTTCGAAAAAAAGCCAATTTAATCTTTCTGACAGAAATTTCACAGGGTCGCCAGTAACCGATCGGCAAAAAGCAGGTACCATGTGAAAGCTTGAAGCCTCTTCTTGACAACTATGCCATTTTTAACCATATTCAGGCTGAGGCTCAACGCATAATTAAAGTTAAAGAAGCCACATAAATTGCAAATCATGGTGCCACAAGGCGTCCGCAACCCTGCGCGACTTCAAAACTGACCCATTTTTAAGTGCTCGGAAAGCTCACAAACCGAAGGTAATTGTTCCAAATCTATGTAAAATATGTTTTCAAACCCTTGATGGACATTTTATGCATTATTCATCAATTTTGAAGTTAACTAAGGCCTAGATAAAGGAAAGTTTGTCGAGGTAGTTTCTGTCAGTGTTCCCCGTTGTAATCAAAATTTCTAAACAACCGCTGCGCACTTGCGCCCGCCCTACATGAAGGGCCATCACATGGTAAAGAGATAACCTTAACCCCAACTTCCAATAGCTTTCTAAGACATACCTTGATTAGATTTGCATGGTCAATACCACTTAATCCATTAATTAGAAAACATGCATATGGAACTTTACATGTGCTATTTACAGCGACCACCATGAAAACAAGTGCATCCTTAGCTAGTCAAAGTGAGTCATTATTATCTATACCAGTGGCAAGATCTACAAATCCACAGTATGTCTGCCCATCCCATTCTGCATGTGTGCGGATAGCCATCTCATCAATCATAAATGAGCAGAGAACTTCATGGCCCTTTTCTCTTGCAGAAATGACAGAAGCTCAAAGTGCATCAAAAGCTGGCTCCGTGAATCCTGGCTCAGCTGGAACTTTACTGTACCATTTCCTAATTTGTGCTGGATGTGGTAGTGCCAAATTTAGAGTTTTCCTTACTAAGTTATATGCTGTACTAGAAGAAAATTGTAATGTGATAGCAAATGAACGCAATTCCTCTGAATACCTGTATCTCTTTTCTGATTTCTTTCTGGAGACAGCTCTTTCCATAAGAGCAAGGGCTGTTCCAGATAGTGACTCATGGGGAATGCTTTCACAATTAGATGAAATTAAGCTCTTCTCCTTTAAGCATTTTATGACTGACTTTAATGATATGACATTAGCTTGTAATCGTCTCCTTTTCTGTTGTGAAGCCTTAAGTTTGTTTTTCAATAAATCAAGTTTTGTGTAAGCATAATTTAGTTTCTTCTTTATTTTCCTTGGAGAATCAGACAGGCTGTATGCATGCTCATTTGAAATAAGTTTTCTAATCTTATTCTCAGAGCTTGATAGCCTTTCAGATTGTACTGAGTGTGAGGGCTCTGGTATTGCTGTTTCATCCACAGTGCTTGCTCTAGATGCTAGGGCCTTTCTTTTATTATCTATCTATGGAAGATAAAAGGAATGCAGCAAGTAACACTTTCTAGTGTCACTCCCTTTTGAATGACTATGGGAAGGTAGCAGGATTGTAAGCATCATTATCATTGTAAGAAAGTAGGAACCCCTTCTATCTTTTGTATGCAATTTGCTGCAAATTTTATTATATTTATGTTAATGGTATATCTGTCCCTGTTGTGTAAATCCAATGGTAAATAGACAAAGTGTGGAACATTTGCATGCAAATATTGTATACTGCCCATTTCACTCTCAGTATAAACACTTTCCTATGAAAACTGTGAAGCTCAGGCCAAGTTAAGAATTCAGTCGTGATACTGTATGCTTGCAAGAGGGGGCTGAGCCCCCAAGAGCTGTATCTATTTAAGCATTGGAAGCTGAGCCCCTCCATGCCATCACTGGAATATAGGAAAAGAAAGAGTATTTTCTCAAAAGCATTACCATTATTAGATGTTCAGGAAATTGGAATATAGTTGGTTCCGCATTTGACCTTAGACGGACAATCTGGCCTGTCCTATCAAAGCATGAGCTGCGAAAATGCTCAGAGCAAATGACAGTGCATTTGCTAGGTGTGAAATTGTCCCTTCGGAGGTTGGCAGTCAATTTTTGACATCGTTCAGGGTCTTTCGGAAACCTTCTAACAAAATTTAATTAAATTAGTGATCAGCAGGTATCCTTCTCGTACAAGGAAACACGCTCCATTGTGGCTAGCATAATGCATCAAAATTAATGTTGGAGAGATATCAATGAAATAAGTTTTTGGTGGGAGTAAACATTTTTAGTAAATACAAATAATGGCTATTAAAGGTCATAACTTATTGATGAAGGTGTACTTTAAAGTGGCATTAAGTCTTTTTTACCTGTATAATGTTACTAGTACTGAAGAACCTGACTGCTGACATTTTTTATCACCATTATTTGTGCTCTCGTACGCACAGCAACCTACCATTTTTGTCTTAAAAATCGCATAAATGACAAACAAGTGTCTGACGCGGAACTAGCTCTAGGTAGACCAAGATGGCATCAATCAAATTCCGCGGGCTTCAACAAATATCAGCCGAGACAAAGCAATGCTCGATCCAGACTTTCTTTTGAGATCAGTGGTATTTACATTAGGTTCAAAATGGCTGCCTGCGCTACAACAGAAAGATGCCAATGCTGCAATTCACATGTAAATTGCTGCACATGTTAGACAGATATACTGAATTTGGACGGCCTTTTGTGAGCTTTCCAAGAACTGATGATAGAGAACAACTTTTGTCCATAATGGATGTCCGTTACTGAGGAATTGCCTCATAAGTCTTGCTTGTTATGAAAGGCATAGGTGAGGTTAGGCGTCAAATCTTGGTTGGGCAGCAAAGGAATCACCATCCAATGATTATTATTCATATTCATATTCATATTTTTTACACAAGTAGCCCTTCAGCTATATTAAAATAAACTAAATGATACATTATAATAACTCAAATACATCATAATGGTCCAGTCCAACATCGTAAAGAAAAATTACAATAAATCTTAGGCTGTTCTACCAGGGGGTCGTGTTTGATTTAATTTCAGCTCATGAAATACATTTTCAATTATTTTTTGAAGTGACAGAGCGTAGGAAGTTCCATAATGCTTAAAGGAATTTCATTCCAGGTTTTAAGAGCTGAGAATGAAAATCCTTTCTTGACATACTCTATATTATACTTAGGAGTCTGGATATTTTTACAGAATCGTGTATTGTATCTGGAGTAATGGGACCTTAGGTGGTACTTGTTCCATAGATTTTCTGGACATAGCTTGTTAAAGATCTTATTAACCGTAACGGCATGATCAAATGTAATAGGCTGTTCAGCTGCTAGGTATTTGGGTGTCCAGTTGTCTGTTATCTTTGACGTATGAATCATAGAAACTGCTCTGTCTTGGAGACGTTGAAGAAATTCTATTTTTGTGTTTGATAAACTACCCCAGATTACTTCAGCATACCAGGTATGACCTTCAATTAGGGCTTGATATACATTGCTTAATGAGGATTGAGGGAGAATGCTTTCCAGCCTTCTTAGAGATTGAGGAACTCCACGACTTTTGTTGTGAACAGTCTTGTACTGTCGCTCCCAATTTAATCCTTCATCTACAATAATTCCTAGCGATTGGTATTCGTCACCCGTTTTATGTCAGAGTCATTCAGTCTCAATGGTTCATGTACCTCGATTTCATTTATTTTTCTAGGATGTCCATTTATCATGCATTCTGTTTTTTTGGGATTAGCACTTAATTTATTTATCCGCATCAATGTGGAGATATTTGACAATTCCACTTGGGCCTTTTGGATCAGATTTTCAACATTAGTAGATGCTAGGGTGATATGAGTATCATCAGCGTAGAGACCTGCTTTAGGGTCTATCAATTATTTTTCAAAGTCATTCAATTATATTAGAAAGAGGAGGGGACCAAGAAAGGAGCCTTGCGGGATACCACAAGTTACCGTTTTAGTCCCCGAATTGAGGCCATTTGCGGCACAATAACTTTTCCTATTTTCGAGATAGGATTTTATCCAGTCCCCAGCAATATCCCGAATACCGTATTTCCTCAGCTTTCCCATCAATATTGCATAGTTAACTGTATCAAATGCCTTTTTCAAGTCGAGGAATATTGTTAAATTAAGTTGTTTGTCGTTAATCTTTTCATACCATTTGTCGGTACTATTAATCAATGATGTAATTGTTGAACAGAGTTTTTGAAAGGCTGACTGACTCATTGTTAGGGCCTTTGTTGCCTTTAAATGTTCATAGATTTGATTATGAACTATTCTTTCAAGAATCCTGGGGAATACAGAGACTACTGAGATAGGCCTATAATTATTTGCGTCACTTCTAGACCCTGATTTGAAAATAGGGGTTAATTTTGCCACTTTCAAGATGTCAGGGAAGACACCTTTCCTTAAGGAAGAGTTGAAAATCATAGTTAATGGTTGACTTATATGATCTAATTCCTACCAATAATATTACAAGAATTTGTACGAGAAGCGTGTTATGGTGGTAAACAGTGTGGCTTTCTTTGCGAAAAAAAACTTATAACACATAGTTTCGAATAATTGAAAAATATTTTGCAAGCATGCTCTTAAGGCTTCAATTTACTTTTACAGACAGACCAATTTTTATATCTTGCGTAGATCAAAAGTTATCGACATTATAAGCCATCCATCTTTCATCATCAAAGAAAACTGAAGGCTAGAAGAAGCAACATGGCTGAAGATGGCCATGCCTAGTTGAATATTTTTCATAGGAATGACAAAGCAGTGCTGCTGTTTTCCACGAAAGACTGTTATGTTCGAACTAGGTTGAAATACATTGTAGCGTTCTAATTAACTGTTTCTTTCAGGAAGGGCGCTCCTCATAATCCTGAAGAGAATCTGCCTCGTTTGGATCATTCCAAAGCCGTAAATGAAAGGGTCTGCGAGAGTGTTTAGCATCGCATTACATATCAACAGTTTTTTAATACCAGGGTGGTTTTCAATTAGGCCGGTGAGTTCAAGAAAGAAATTCAAAGACATTGGCACCATACAAACTACATGTGCTATTCAGACGATACCAGCAACCAATGTAATCCGAATTTGCTTTGCCCTAAAAGTGGCTACAGTTCTGAGCTTGCTGATATCTGAGGAAGGAGCTACTTGTATTATTCTTTCTCGATTGCAGATAAATATGCGAGAATATATGAAGATTATTATTCCCGCAGAAGGAAGTACGATAGATGCACATACGATCTGAAAAGATGTAGTTTCAGTTATTGAAGTCTAAGCTTTCCTTGCGTCATTCGTAAGAGCTGCAGTGACTGCAATGATTGTACCAATGAGCCAATAGCTTTTCAACAACTTCTTAATTCTTTTCCTGTTAAATATTCTTCGATACTTCAAGAAATGCATGCAGATTATCATTCTTTCAATTGCAAAAGTAACAACTGCAAAGCTACTAACAACAAATGTCAGGGATGAAGTGAAGACAGTCAGATCTCTTAATAGACCGCAATTTGCTGACTCTGTTGTAAGCTTTAAAAGCATTTCGACTGCAATAAACATTGCTGCTGCAAGCATCTGTAAGGCATCTGATATGGTAAGAGTAAGCATGATCTGATGACGAGGAAGGACTAAGCCGACATCTTTTACGAGTAGTTTTACTAACAGTGCAATTATTGATACCACGAAAGACGCAATGCCACGACTTTGCGGAAAGCATGTATATATTGTGTTATTTTGTGTCATTGTATCATTGCAATTCTGTCTGAGAAAGACTGGCTTCTGGCATGTATTGCAATCTCGTGGATTGAATTCAACACGTATAGTACGTGAGGTAACACTTTGCTATAGGTATCACAATTTTCTAAATGCATTGACATTAAAGGAGTGGCAGATCAGCAGATGCATTGTACGCACAATTTGCAAAGATTTAAAAGTGTTTGAGAGGGCGTATCATATGTCTTACGATGTGTGTGTTTCGTCATAGCATGCCATTTCTTAATTGTAAACAATACGCATTGCTGTGAAGTTTCTCTTTTTTTGTGATTGACTTTAATTACTCCAACGCAGTCTTGCAGTTATATGTTGTCAAGCGAAAACGCAAGAGGTTGAGGAAATGAACCAGCTGCATATCAGATTCAGGAGGGACAACGAAAAGTTAGTTCAGCCATGTTTTTAATAGCATCTTTTATTCAAAGAATCAAGCAAGTTAGCAACTTCACAACAGAAATTGCTACAACCAAGTTGACCTACACATCTACGCAATTTGCAGTTGCTTATGATAGAAATATTCAAAGTTAGAACAACCTCAATCCAACTGTTTTAAAGGATATCTTTGTAGAAAAAGATAGATGTTATTGCTTTCAGAATCTAGATAATTTGTAACTGCCAAAAGTAAGGACAACAGTATATGGCAAAGAAGGTATTCAGTGTTGAGGTTGCTCTTTATGGTCCTCATTGCCCAATAATTTGAAAGACAGCGACTCATCCCAAGACTTTAAGGAGAAAATAAAGCAGTGGAATGATGTTTGTTGCAACTGCAGATTGTGTAAAGTTGTTATCAAGGACTAAGGTTCTCTAGATTATCATTTTGTACTAATTATTAGCTATAATTAACACTTTTCTAGAATATTTGGCCTAAATTAGCTCCACTTTAGCCACATAGAAGAACCAACTTTAACTAAATTGATGATGATGATGATGATGATGATGATGATGATGATGATGATGATGATGATGATGATGATGATGATGATGATGATGATGATGATGATGATGATGATGATGATGATGATGATGATGATGATTGATGATGATGATGATGATGATGATGATGATGATGGTGATGATGGTGATGATGATGATGATGATGATCAATGATAAAACAGCTCAGAGATGCAAGAATTACTTCACTGCACTCACTTGGAGTGGTCTTCATATTTACATTGGAAAGTTAACTCGACAACCATGCAGTGTTAACTAAGGTCTCGCTTACACTATGCTGGTTTCATATGGAAATGGTATTGAATGTTCCGCTTTGCTCTAATATTTACCCTGAAATGTTTTCCTATCCGTTATTAAATGTAAACAAGGTCATACCAAAGCACTATACTGTTTTCGCATGAAAACGGTATATCGTAAACAGGGCCTGCGCTGCTTGCAGACTTTCCTAAAGCATCACAAGGCTTGCTTCTATGTACTCTAGAGTTTCCAATAATCGTCTCCTCCCGATTATTAACTTTTCAAATTTTTTCCAACCCCTCCGTCGCTATTCCAACTCCCCTTTTATTAAATTTAGAGAATCTGAAAATTAGTTCTGAGAGAATCAGTTCACTGCAGTGCACAAGAACATAGAATCCGCGTACAGAAGCACAAGAAACAGTTTAAAAAGCGAATTGCATTTGAATAGATAGGTTTATTTAAAATATCTACTTCACATAGCAAGAGATACGTAGCATTTGCTGTATTGTGTTCTTCCGTGCAATGCGCAGGTCGCATTACACAATTAATTCGTATGCAAGATGCAACATTACGGCTTCTCTCAGAACTATGTGGCATTTAATCAACAAATGACAGGTGGATTTGCCTATTTCACTCTTTTATCAACATTTTGATATAATTTTCAAGATGTTTGACAATACTTCTTTGGCAGATAATTTAATTTTAAAACTCTCACCAGCGGATTTTGCCATTGTTTTGGCTTACTGAATTTTCATTTTTTGGTAGATGAAAAATAATAACATTTTCTATCAAACTAGTTTACAGATCGAAAAAATGACAGGTGGATCTGAATAGGTTCGTTGTCAAGGAGTATCATGGTACAAATTTTATTAAAATATTTTGAGGATTTCTGGCAGATAATTTGAGTTTTTTCTCGAAAGCAAAGTATCAAAGTGTCTTTTCACGGGTGATGCGCACCCCTCTGCGAGGTATTTGGAAGATAACGCGGACGAAGTTTAAAACAAGCCTACCTGCTCAGTTCTAGAGAGCCAATTCTACTTCGAAAATGCCAATAATACTTAGTTTTATCTTAATAACATATCTGTTCTTCGTATTTCTTGTGTGCTTGCTTTGATGTTTTGCTGATGAAGATAAGTTGGGTCATCGGAGAGAACAATCTGGATCTAGCTCATTCATTTAAGTACAAGTAATGAGATGGTCAAATGCATTACAAAATGGAGAGCCAAGTATTCTGATGAAATACCTTTCCAAACATTATTCTAACTGTAAATGACTATCCTCTAGATTCCTTCGCTGCAGAACGTTGAAAACGTCGCCATCATTGCATAGCGATTCGGGTGATTGCGCAGACACATAAATTAGTCTTTGATGTGTACGTGATGCCACAATTCCTATACCCATCTTATGCTATGAATCTTTGTTTCCAAATTTCTATCCCATCCATTTTTTCACCCCCCTTTTATTTGAACCTCCCTTTTATTAGTTTCCCATAAAAATTTATCATCCCCTCGATTATTATCATCCCCCTGATTATTCGGAGGAGTAAACATAATACACAAGCACTTTTTTGCTTTTAAGGTACAAGTTTACTCCTTGTAGAACGGCCCTCTTGTTACTTCATTTGTGGCTGTTGGTCTTAAAACATTTCCCGAATTAGCACTTTTTTCTTGTGCTGGTAGCAAAATCTGTCTGGAATGAAGCAATAATGATCAACTAGTGTTTTCTCATGCTAATGCATAATGCCATTATTATCATCAATATTATAATTATTAATGTTAGTTTTATTCTTGTTATTTTCCTTGTTATTAACTCTTATTGTCGTTAATAATTTGTTTTATTATGATCAGGCTAGCCAATTGTAACTACCTTTTTAAGTGAGGCTACTGTTGGATTTCGTACCCCCGTCCCGCCTAGTTTGTATCCCTGTGTTCGAGAGTTTAAAAGAGAGGAGTCGAGAGTGTGGAGAGTTTTTGTCAGTAATAAGTCGCATAGAGATAGCTGTAAGAGCTCAAGTAATTCGCTAAGCCGCATGGAAAAGTAGGAAGGAGTAAATCGCAAGAACGCTATTAATTCGCATGTTTATTTTCGCCGAAAGTATCGAAGAAGAACGCAAAAGTAGTTACGCCTATTGTTATTTCTCATTATTGGAGTTTATGGAAGCAGCACAAATGGATATTTTTTTGTTGTTAACTTCTGCCATGGTTTCGCCGCTTTACTAGGTTGGTATCGCGAAGCGTTATAGTGTTGTTTACTATAATCGTGTGGCCTATTTAGCACAATATTCAACAGCTACTACTGTATGTAAGGCGAGGTAGCATAGTGGTTAGAGCGCATGCCTCCCATGCGGAAGGTCTACGGCTCGAGTCCGACTCGATGCCCTGCCTGAATGCTCGCTCACTGTTCACCCAGCAGCAAATGGGTACCTGCTGGTAACACTGGGAGATAAAGGCGGCGAGGAAAGGAATTGGCCACCCTACCTCACATGCCGATGGCTCAGGATAAGTGTCCTCTCTAACAGGCACTTCCCTGCGGATGAAAGTATACGGGACTACCTCTACCTTACCATTGTATGCAGTGGAATATGATATGAAATTCTCCATTAACAGATAAATCAGTAAATGCACCATAGATTTAAAATTTCAGTAGTACTTGTTCTTCTGTTAGAATTGATAATGATAAACATAACAGCAAATGATGAAAAATAAGATATGATTTGATTAGCAGTGTTTTGTCCATAAATCTTGCTTGCTGCAAAAGAGAAGGGAAGATGTGAAAAGCTACTGAGTTTCCGAAGTAAGCATCATGAATTCTACCATAGAAATGAAGCAAGCCCGTAGCCTGGTCTGTGTTTCAGGAGTGGCAAATTGACCTGGAGGAATCACATGGTACAAAATCTGAGAGCTTATTTCATGTTTTATGTCATCACAATCAAATGGATAATGTGTGTGCAGGAAAAGATTTAATTGTTTAGTGTGTCACAAAGACCAAGCTTGCGCTCCTCCACAACTTCACTAGATCTCTCTTTAGGTACAAAAATAAATCAAAACTAAAAAATTGCAAAAAATTTATTTCCCAGTTGTGGCAAAAATCTGGCATCTTTTTGCCTTTGGGTGGCATTTTACCATCCCATGCCATTCCATGGCTACGAGCCTGAAATGAAATTCCCCATTGTTCTTCGAAACAATTACTAATCAGAAAAGCAATAGTAAAAGTAAAGGACATAGGACAGAATAATTTAAAACTACAATGATACAGAGTTTAACACTTATACGATGTTTTTCAATCAAATATGTGGAATTAAGGTGGTTATAATTTATGACCATTGATGGAAGTGATTGGCAAGTACTACCCTTTGCTTCGTTGATACTTGTGAGCTAAATATATTTTGCTCAAGCCTTCCGGATGGATACCAATGTAGTGGTTTAAAAAATGCATGCTATAGATATCTTTAATAAATCGACAAGTTCATGGAAGAAGCTATATAGAACATTAAATAAATTCTCTTTGCACATGTTGTGTTGAAAACAGCAAAGGTAGAGCCCATCTTAATGGGTTGACTGAGCTAGTTTATTTTGTGGGCATGAAAAAGAAAAACTTCCAGAGGTATGTTTAGTTGATCGCAGTTTTTTGGGTCTGCCAGTTGATATATTTCAGTGTATTTTTTCCTTTAGCTGCATAGCTCTCCTTTAACTCCTTTAACAACTGATAAGAGACATGTAGTTCTGTTCTCTTTTTTGGAGTTTGGCAATTCAGCTATAGAAACTAGTCGTGCTCTGAGGAACAAGATTTTAACATCCAGAAATTCTGGATTATGTAGTGGTCTCTCGGCTCAACGGTTGGTTTTCAGAACAGAATTATCATATTGACGGGTCTTTTCATTAAATGAAGTACTCTTTGGTGCCAAATAAGTGACCCCCCTCTTATGTTTTTTGAAAAATTTTCCAACCCCCCCGTTCTTATTAGGGCTCCCCGCTTATCAATTTTTCAATTTTTCAAGGAGAAATCTGCAAAAATTGGTAATGTGGTTGAGTTATCCAAATAACGAATGAGTGATGTGCAGCAAGATTCTAAATGGCATTTGCTTGCAGTCGTGTTTATCGGGACTTTTGTAGTTTGTGTTAGTTTGTGTACAGTTTGTCCAACCTCCCAATCTCCCGCTTATACCGATCCCACCCGCTTATATCATCTTGAGGAATTTTCCAACCCCCATGATTATAAGGACCCACCCGCTTATTCGGGGCCTAAGAGTAGGAAATTTCCAACGGAAAGTTTGAAAAATCGTATAAGGTACTACACTGTCCCAGAATTTCAATTGTACCTACTTTTTCATCAAAGTTTAAACAAAGTCATAGGATAATGGTTAGATGAGGGAGAGTAAATAATATTACCATGTCTTTTGGAGCTACACCAGTTAGCAAAAGTTGCAAGTCTTTATGCATTCATACTTCATGGCTTCATACTCTTGACTAGATGGATCACAGAAACCATAGGATTTGAACATTTTGCAGGTATTCTCGCTTGCCAGATCAGCACACACTGTATTTTGAAAACAGAGATTTGCAGTTGAGACAAACATTTACATGCTTTTATGTCCCCAGTCTGTGATTGGCTTGGAGGCAGAATAAGTAGCCTTGCACTCATTTTACTGAGTTCGTTAAATGTAAACTTGTGCCTCAACACTTCTTGCAGAAGTTTCGCTGTTCAAAGAGCAAAGTGACGACAGCCCTAGCTTGAAAGTTTGAGTTTCATAGCAACATAATTTTACCTAAAGCTTGCTTTTATTTGTAATAGCGAGAATATACATAGACACAAGCCACGACACCTTTGTTCGCATTAGCCAATCACAAGCTGGGGTCCATACAGCATTTGACTGTATGTCAGTCAAGTAGTTGAAACAGTGAGTTGCAAAGAATGGCATCAAAAATTAGCAGATTTGTAGGCAATTTTGCATGCTTTCTTTTTCAAATTATATTTTGCACAGATGCGTCGAAACAACTTTTAAAGGGGTCTGGTCACTAACATCGGGGATAGGGTCAAGTAAAAATAATGAAATACTCCTGTTTTTATAAAAAAAAGTGGGGACGAGTGTCCCCTCGCCCCCTCGATTTCGACGCCCCAATTGCACAATCAGATGTACTTGAATGACCACTGACAACTATTCAGAGAAACTAAGACTGTGGCTTTGAGTGAGGGGCGGGGTATAGCAATAAAAATCTACCAAAAGGCTATTGAATATGCCAGAATTACCGAAAAACGATGACCAGTGACCGACAAGCGATGATTGCAAAGCAGTCTTATACCGACAAGCAATAGAATTACCTATAGTTTCGGCAGAAGTGGAGCGATTAATGCAATTTGGAACCTCTAGGGTGAGCAGCAATATTTTCAATGAAAAAGGGATTTATAGAAGAGATATATGTAGATTTGTAAAAGGTAAACAGTGACAGAGCTCCCTTGTTGGTGCTACCATGTAGTAGGATATTCAGTTGTTGCTATTATCAATTTATGCAATAAGGACTGTTCTAAGAGGGAGTTGGTTTTTCTCATTTTTTTTCACAGAGTAGGTCAAATCAAAGACTTCAAGACAAAAAGGCAAACTGTAGTTGAATGATAGAAGGGCTTGAAGAAAGCGTGGCACTTTTAAATCACACTTGAGAAGCAAGAAATAACTTGTTGCTGTGAAAAGAAACCAAGACTTTCAGAGTTCTAATTGCAGATTCACAGTACAATGCTTAGTTTATCAAAAAAATGCATTAGGCACTTACACGAAGGATCCAAGTCATACTTTGAAGGCACTTTTGCTGCAATAGAGATTGTAGAGGAAATTGTGATACATGGAACTAATAGTTTTGTTATATATGGCATTTTTGTAGCTAAATAAATAATGAAACAGCATAGAATTAAATTTTTTATCATACTTTTATAGCCTTAAAATATTGGGTAATATAAGATGTTTCTTCTTGAATCCCTTACCCTTGTGCATTTCAACTTTGATTGAGGTTGTATATTTTACAAAAAATGCATGATATGGTGCACTTTCAATGACACAACTCAAAAATAGTAATCTATAAAATTCAATTTGGAGGGCAATAACAGAGCTGCGACTATTATAATATATATATATATATATATATATATATATATATATATATATATATATATATATATATATATATATATATATATATATATATATATATATATACATATATATATACATATATATATGTGTGTATATATATATATATATTTATATACATATTATAACCTAAGGGCAGGCCACGCCCTTAGGCTGTCATATCCATTCTATAGCAATTATGTGACCATCCTCCTATTTCAGTACAACAGTGTGCAGAAGAAAACTTGAGGAAAGAATGATAGAAGGTAAAATTCGAAATAAGCAACGGACTAAAAATTGCTAGAGGTCCTTTACCCTAACCCTAACCTATTATCCTTGAACTTTAAAGAATTAGAAAATAACTGATAGGGTTGAAAAACATAACACTATTTGGAAAAAATGGAGAATCTATAGAAAGCATCACCATGCGGATCTATGCGTTTATGGACATTTTCCTTGCAAGCAATGCTTGACTGTGGCTTTGCAGCTGGGTAGTAGTTGGCGACTATCACTGTCTTCGTGTAAGTGTCAATCTTGTACGTTGCCACACCCACTCCAAGTCTGATTGCTGACGACCATACCATCTGAACGAAATGACCAGTAGTACCAGAACTTCCTTCAACAGGGTTGTCATAGTTGTAATTCTTTGATTCATTGTACCTGAAGTAAAGTAGACAGTTGGATGAGTGGCAAAAGTGCAATCATTCAATAGGGTACTACGGGATCCATCCTATCTTGTGGGACCTTTGGCTAGTGCTCTGTGACGTTGTCACGGATCAACCAATTCCATGTAGGGGACGTTTTGCTTGACAGTTATAGAATATATACACGGGAGGGTGAGGTGCATAGTTATTTTTCACAAATATCAAAAATTCTACATTTATACAGGTTACCAGATATGGCTTAATAAGACTTTTATCATCCTGGGACCTGCTAAAGAAAGGTAATAATATACACTTTAATCTTCAATTTAAAAGCGCAACTTATCTACTCCTACGTACATGTTTACCAGTAAAAATCTTCTCTTAACTTAGTTTTAAAGCCTAGTAATGAAAGTACTTAGTTATCCATAAGAGTTGTCTAAGTTACTATTTTAAAGGAGCGTGTAGAAGTCATTTTTAAATGAATCTATGTCCAAAGAATCTTGTAACGTCCCAATTTATAACCAGAGAAAGACGTACCAGCTAAGTGCTGCTTCTGCACAGGATGCCTGTCGAAGTCCAGTCCCACCGTATAGATTCTCACCAACACCAACTTCACTTTCGTCATGATGGAATTCTTTTATCTCGGCGAGATGCTCGGCCCATTTCTGAGCAGACTCAGCAAGTGTAGGGTCCCATTTCATCGGTGGCGTTTTCTTGTGCAGTGCTCGAAGTTTATTATGGGATGTAAGGCATATCTCTGCAAAGCGAATGAAACATTTAAATTGAGTTGCAACATAAGACAAAAATCATATTCGTGCAGAAGAATATTACTATTCATGTAACTTGATGTCAACATTCATGCACAGTATTCGTGAAATCATGGAGCAAGCACGCAGCTAGGGTGGTTTTGGGGGCCTAGACCCCTGTCCTTTTCACAGAATGAACAAAAGTGTCCTTGTTGTAATGCCCTCTTTATATCACAAAGGGTATGTTCAAAAGATGAAAAAGGCATGATTCTGAAAATCCCCCCCCGTTAGGATAAGAATTGGCAATAAGAATCATTGGTCTGCAAACAAGCGACATCAATAAACCTCCTGCATTATTTCATACCCTAATGGATCTAAAAAGCAATATTCACAAGCTGTATCTTGTATTTAAAAGTTTTCATGTGCCCTTTTCATGGATTGGACCCCTGCTTTGCAAAATTCCTAGTTGCCCACCTGTAAAACGTACTTACAGGTACGGCCATTCGTACGAAAATGAGTTTCGAAGTAACTGTCTTTTGAAGTTTTGTTAACTGTCTCAAACACAAATATGATTTATGATTTTCAGTGTCACAATCAAGCTTCTAAACAACAGAACAACAATTTTCTCCATGTTTAGCTTCCAGCTATAACAATTTAACGTCATCTCGACTGCTACATGAAATAGAAGTGGAAGCAAGTGATGTTTGGTTGCTAAAGGAGCAAACGCTTTCTACTTACCTTGAAAATCAGCAGCTACCACTGCAAGAGATAGGGCGGCGGTTAATATCTTCAGTATTTCCATTATTAGCTCTTCGTGGCGATCGTTAACTTCTCGTAGGCACTACGACTGGCATCTAAGTGCAACTGTATTGATGCTGCTAATTTGTGCAAAAATGGTATCCTTCAATTTGTACAGCATCTATTTGTGCTTACTTTTAAGTGCAAATGTTGATTCCCACTGCAGTTAAGTGAAGTAAAAAGGGGCGGATCGAGACAAACACGTGAGCAATGTCTGGTGGACGAGATAATTTGTTTTTAGGGTACAGGAACCAGTGCGTAAAACCGCTGTCTTTTGAAATTATGAATTTTCAGAACAATAGCAAAAAAGTCAAAAGTACTTTGATTTTACTTCAAAGATTACTTTCGAGCGATAATACTGTAAGTAACTGATAGCTATGACAAGCAAGTTGCTAGAGAAAGTGCTCTCGAGGGGAAAAACATGCCTGCACTATCTATTTGGGGCCAAGAATTTTATTTGGTAGTTTGAAATTTCCAGGTCAATAATTCTGTTGAGGTACAAGCCCGTGCAAAATGCTCCATTTAGGGGCGTTGCTCCCCATTCCTCTTCAGGCACGTGCCTAAATCATGACTTTCACTTAAAACTACAACTTCAACATGACTACCATTCATAGCAATTTCAGCACAAATACTATGCAACACACCCTCATCACACAGAGACAGCAATTACTTCAAAGAAAAGAACTGATAAAAGTAGCTAGTGGAAAGGCATACTGAATTTGAACGGCAGGACTGCAAAACTTGGAGCATTAAAACACTCGGAATCAACATTTTACTACAGAGTAGAGTAGTGGCAGAAAGCTAACCAGTGGCTTGGCCACAAGGAAGTATGTGGGGCAATTACCCCCCGCTTTTTTGCAAAGATGGCTGATAAGAAAATGGGTAGGGGGAAGTAGTAAATCTTTAAAGAAATTCTTGTAGATGATTAATCAGCATCAATATCAGCAAGCTCTGTGAGTCCTTAACATACAAAAAGGGCTGATGTTTTGTGTATTTACTTGAAACAGTCGCGGATGCTGACATTTTTGGGGAGGGCGAAGCCTTCATGAAAGCCAAGACGTATACCACTACTAATAGATCTTCGCCGTATCTTTGCAAATCTAATATTATTAAGTGGGGGGGGGGGCACCGCCCACTCTCATCCCATAATGTCCACCACTGACTTGAACCTCTTCAGTTTTGTCAGTCATTCCTGAATTGAAGTTACAATTTTATAAGAGATTGTGACCAAAAAGTTTTCGCTTGTGTTCCTTATTGAAAATAATAGGGAGGAATAAATGAATTTTTTGGCCACATCCTTTGTAAAATAAGGTTATACTCTCTCATAAAAATATGGCTTCAATTGAGGAAGGACAGACCAAGCTCCAGTGGCTCAAGCAAGCACTCAGAACAAGGTGACTAACCATCTTCAAGAACATCTTTGAAGATTAGCTTCTACCCCCTCCCCCCAGTTATTTACCCATCGAGTTTAAATAAATCCCGAGCACCACCTTGGCAAAAGTATGGGGGGGGGGGTAAGTGCCTTCATACCCCTCGTGCCCACACCACTGCAGCCAGTTCTTAGCAATCTTTATGTGAAAAGTCGATTAAGGCTAGTTGCCTGATTATTTAACGACTTGAATACTAACTGCACCGACTCGAAAGGGATCGAATCAGTTATGCTCATCCACCCTACTTTTTTTATAAGTGGACTACTAAAAGCACTGTTTGTCAATATTCTAGCAGCAGCTTTTGCAGTTGTAAAAGTGTACCCGAGCCACTAAATCCCCACACAGAGCAGCAATAACGAAAGTGTTGTTCAATTATGCCTATGTATAGTAATCCTAAAGAAGACTTAGGACACAATCTTAATATGTGGGGTGCACTTTCAAGGACATCTCCCCACAGATAATGAAAACAGTGGATCTCTAATGCCTTGTTCACACTGCTCCTTTTTGTACAAAAACGAAGATCTAAATCTCCGTTTTTGTGAAACCGTTCACATTACTCCGCACAAAAACGTACAAAAACGGAGGCTTACAAAAACGCCCTTAAAAGTGGATATCTACAAAACGGAGATTTTCTTCGACCGCAGTAGATAAGTGTAAACACACAAAAACTTATTTTGTCTCGATTACAGCATTGTTAAAGGATTAAAACCACAGACACGGATATTTTTTCTCCGTTGCTGTGAGCAATGTGAGCCCGTGAAAACTGATGTTTTCATCTGGATTTTTATACAGAAGCAGAGCAGTGTGAACGACCGACAGATATTTACAAAACCAGATAAGTTCGTAAGCAGAGCAGTGTGCACCCAATGTACGCTAAACGGGGGGTTTTTCCTAAAAGTTTTGAAACTTTGAGGCGCTTTGCTCCATGTGCACCTTGTTTTCTTACGTCTATGTAGACATTTCTTGCATAATGTGTATACAAGTCCACACCTTAAAATGGGAATTTTTTCGATCAATGTCTGTTTCCTTGACATTCTCATCCAGCAATATTTAGTTAGCTTGAAAATGAGCATCGTGGTGGCGAACAAGTCGACATGTGAAGTTAATTTTGTTTGTTTGAGGAAAATCTCTACAAGAAATGCTTTATAAAAACTGCACTATACAACATTATAAAAGCTAGAGAAATTTAATCAAAATGCATGAAATGAATGTAAATATTAGTAAAAAATGACTATATTGTACATATTACGTCATCTACGAGATCTGTTGAGCTTAAGTCTAACATTGGTCAATTTGATATCCTCATCCGAGACACCTTTACTTTCTCACATGCATCTGAGAATGGAAATGTGCTACAGATTAGAAAGACAAATCTAGGCTCAAGCTTTGAATAAGCCTAACAACTTTGAGATAATTTGAGTGAGACTGTGAGACTTTGGGCAACACAAAATGAGTGCAATAAGGTGACCCTAGTACGAAGTGTGAAGCAAGTCATATAATGTGGTGTGCATTATAATCACTCAGTTTACTTTCAAGACTTTTTTAGCAAACTGATGATGTCTTCTACATTTTACCATCCATTCTTTTTGCTGCACTACTGGGCAAGCTAGTTTGGAATTTACCTTATTCTCGTTCAAATATGATTGCAATCTTGCTTTCTTCTCTTCTTGCTTTCGTCAAACAATACCAAGCAATATTATGCAATCAGATACAGAGCCATGAGTTACTTCAAGGTTCTCTCCACATGTGTAAGCTTATATCAATCGTCTGTTTCAGCGGCTCACTCTTTTCTGTGCCTTGTAGGTGATAAGACACGCAACTAGCTGTACAAAATGTCCAATAGCGTTTGGCACTCGCTTAATAAAGCTATCTTCCTTCCCAATCTATGGGAATTATGACTTTGAACAACTGCGAGTGTTTGATGACCACTTTGAGATACTCCCTGATAGATTTAATTTCTGAAGAAAGGTGTTTTTCAAACCCCATTTTTGACCTTCCTCCTGTCAATTGACTGGGCAAAAATCTACATAGCCCACCAGCATGCTCGAGAGATTCAACAATACAATACATAAGCTATCGAGAGCTGACCCTGGGTTAACCGTAGAAAACTACTGTCTCAGCAACATTGTTGAATTCTTCAGATGCTACTGTTTTTGACAAACTGAAACAGTAACACTAGCGTAGGGTTCAGATTGACTTTATAGCGAGCAATCTGTACCATGCTTATTGTGCAGGTAGAAATCTGTAATTGCAAGTTAGTAGCATCGAGAAGCGTGTTTCGGCGGTTAAAAGTGTACTTTCTTTGCGAAAAAGCTTATAACACATAGTTTCGAATAATTGAAAAATATTTTCCAGGCATGTTCAAAACGCTTTAATGCACATTTCCAGAAGAAGCAACTTTTATATCTTGTGTAGATCAAAAGTTATCGATAATACAAGCCATCCATCTAAGATCAAAGATTCTTTGCTTGTAATGTCGATAACTTTTGATCTGCGCAAGATATTAAAAATGCTCCTTCTGAAAATGTGAATTGAAGCCTTCTGAATATGCTTGCATAATATGTTTCAATTGCTCAAAACTATATGTTATCAGTCATTTCACAAAGAGAATGCACTATTTACCCCCAAAAACACGCTTCTCGAATGAATTCTCGCAACACCACTGGCAGGAATCCTTCGATGGTGATTCCTTTTCTAGCAAATCAAGATTTGACCCCTATGCTTGCAGCGGTAGTACAATCATTGGATTGACCTCATCCAATGATTGCATATATTGTTCTTATTTCAGGTACATAAACGAATTCAGCAAATTATCTCTTAGGGCTGGTTTCCATATAATCGTAAGCATGTTTCCATATAATCGGAAGGTGCTAGCGAAGCATCACCGATGCATCGACAATGGTTCGCAGACAGATATTTCTAATGGAAGCACTCTTGTTCCGACGTCTGTGATGCATCGGTGACATCGTAAAAGCATCAGGAAAGCAGAACCATGCTCTACTTTCCCGATCGTTACGATGCTTTGCCCTCTTTGCAGATGGCGTTAAAGTATATGGAAATACCCATCTGCATGCATCGGCGATGACCTATTGTTTTTGTATTCCACGTGACATGAATCGTCCAATATCAGATAACTTCAATCACAATACGTTTACGTAATGTTTACACACACACTTCTTAAGATATCTTTCCTTAGTTACAAGCCATTGGTTACCGATTTCCTTATGAAACACTCATCGACGATGCACCTTCCGATTATATGGAAACTTGCTTAACTTATCTTGAAATAGCTTAACCTATCTTAACTTCTAATATTACTTCAAGAAAGTGGCAAATATTACTGAAAGAATTATAGTGTTCTGATTCACGCTTAGTGAAAGTGTAATTAGGCCTTAAGTTCATCCATCATAACAGTTCACTTCAATTTACAGCATTCACGACCATCTCAAGAGCACAGCCTCTTCCAGACAGTCTGTTAAAATGTTTCTATAGGACATACGAGTTAAAAAAATTCGACTTTCTCAGTAAATTAGTCGTATAAAAGTAAAGGAAACGCTGAGTTCGTTGTAGAAAAATGAAACCACAACTTTTTGCTAGCAGTAAGTATCTGCAATATTGATGATACCATTGTCGTAACTCTTTTCAGCATAATACTAAATTAAGCAACATTACTGACGTGACATGCCTTGGTCTAATTACACCTTCCTTCTAATTATCTTTCGAGGTGCCATCCAGGTATTAAATTGAAGGCGAATTGTCAGATACGCAACAATGGCAGACATTTAACAATCTAGTGCATCCAGCTCTCTTCAGCATCTGAGAGAAGAAGTACACGATAGGGTCCAACACCACTTGCAGGAAGAAGAGGTGGAACACGTAAGTTGGACCGGGAGTCTTAAAGATATTTGCTGGCTGCGATACTGCACGTATACTAAATGGAAAAGCACAGAACATGAAAATAACAGTAATGCATATGGAGTGCAATAGAACTGAAACATTCTGAGCTTGATGTCCAGTAGTTGCTCTTGGTATCTTTCTTGTCATCAAATTCACGTTTATGATGATATAGCAAAAGATGATAACAATTGCTAGTACAAAAGGGCTGCCGATGAGTATGCGATGGTATGTGAAACACTGCGTGGATAATGGAACTGAAGCACCAGTCGAAGTTAGCCAAAGTACGAAGATTGTTATGATGGCTCGCTTTCTTGTTATCCAAATAGATACTTTGAATGGATAAAGTACAGCAATCAGTCGTTGGATTGCAATGAACATCATGTGTAAAGCGGAGGATAAGTTTGATGAATATATCCACACAATAAAGAAATTTAAGTAAAATTCTGACTTTGCAAAGATGGGTAGTGAGAGATGAACAATAACGTGGGATGTTGTTACAATGGATAGCAATAGATCTGAAAGAGAGAGACTAAGAAGTGTTATATCAAAAACAAGCTTTGTTCTTTTCGTATGGACCAATGATACGATCTCACAAATATTAAGGATAATGCCAAAACTGCAAGTCAAGAAAGTTACGGTACTTTCAGATGAGGACATGTCTGTCAAAAGATGATCGACTGCATTTTGAAGTTCTTTGTTGTAATCTACAAAACAAATAAGACACCGTGCTTAGCATTCGTTATAGTAAAAAGTATACCGTAAACTCTCGAACAAGTAAGCATATTTTTGGTGGGCTTATATTCAGGAGGGCTAACATTCACCGCGGTTATATTCGGAAGGTCGTTTGGGTTACCAGATCACTTGTGTATACCAACAAATTCACCTTCCGGTATCCAATCAGAGAGACTATTAACAACAATCAATACGTAAAACTTCATGCAAGGACACAAGTAAATACAGAGGATCTATATATGTTCTGTCCATAGTTCTTTATTGTCCTAACTATACAGACGGAATCCCAAATGTAAGCCCGGAGCTTATATTAGGGGGCTTATATTCGGAAGGATGTTTGAGTTAGCTTAAAAGAGGGGCTTATTATCGGGGGATTCATATTCGGGAGGGCTTATATCCGGGATTTTACGGTGTATAAGCATATAAATACAAAAATGAACATCAATACATGCGCATAATGCAAATGACGAACACACGCATATACGCGAGCATTTACGCACACACAAGCAAGAACAATGTTTATCAATAAGTAAAGCAAACATTTTAGAGCTATGCACAATATTACCTACGTTTGGTAAGCTGTCAAGAACTACTATCGTAATAAAATAAGAACGTCCTTCTGCACTGTAGATGCTTAGAAACTGCGCAAATGACGCCAGTTTGTGGTGTAAAATGCAATATGAAGATGCCTATTGCACATTGATTATGCAAACTGCAGGGAACTGAATCTGTTCTCAAATGAGCCGAGCTAGTTGATTAAAAAGAAAAAAGGTAAAGCGAACGGTTCATAATTAGAAGCACATTCAAGCAGCTGTATATTTGGAGCCGTGCTCTCTTTCCTTTGAAATATATTTATTAATTTTGCCAACATATTGCCAATAATATTCGCCTTAGACTTCTGTAATTTCTAAGACTTCACAGCGAAGAATTTACCTGAATAATTTGAACAGACAACATCTTTTGGGTGTTTTCAATGAAAACAAGAATAAGAAAATTATTCTTGATTTGATTTTTAATGAAAGCAAGCACTTTCATGAGTCAATTATAATCAGGGACGCAGCAAACTTCTGCATGGCACGCATGTTTTGCCTCCACATATATCACATGATCACAACAGCATTCTATTGATATTGTTACACAATAGGTTTAATATTCCATGTCTATGAGGTAGTTCTTACTTTCATCCGTCCAGTCATTGATTTTGAGTAATCTGTTTCCATGCCATTACCCATCGGTTGCCATCTTAGATTGTAATCGGCCTTACGTAATTACCCTTTCCTTTTGCTGTGTCATGTGTCTGCCATGAAATCCCAATTCTGCATTGTGTAGTTCAGTCGTCAGTAGAAGTCGCAAGAAGAAGTTGATAGTGCAAGCCGTCCGTGAGTTTAAGTTGTCGTGAGGCTGAGTTAACATTGCTTTTCTGCTGGTTAACGCTACCGTTGTCGTAGTATGGACTCCTAAGATGACACATAGTTACAGTCATTAATGAAAGAGAACACGCGAACGTGTTGTTATTAATCATTGTTATTCCTATTTCGTTACTGCAAGATTTTACAAATAGCAATGTCAACAAAATCCAGGCCGTCAGGAAGGGGGGCGTGGAGGCATCATTCTCCCTGGGAAAAGCTCTATCGCCAAATATTGCCTCTCATCAGTATATCGTAGGCATATTTCTTAATTTTTGCAACTTGTAGACATAAATTTTAGCCTGTTTTGAGTTATGTCATATGTTCAAATATCAGTAGCTTCAGACACTTTCATTTACATACATTTGTCAGTTTCATCTGCATACATGCGACAGTTTCATCGGATCTTTCGACAAGCTTTGTAACGTGTCGTCAATTTCAAGCAAAGTTAGTAACATTGATTGCACCGATAGCTATTTTTTGCAGCAATAAATCGGTTTTTCTGTAATAACACGGTTTTTTCCAATAGAACGGCCTTTCTGCTAGGATAGAATGTGATAGGATGTGCCTCTGGTAGCGAGTTAATTTGTTCTTAAGCAAGACTAGAAGGGCATCAATACGAGTTAACATACCAGAGAGAGAGAGAGAGAGAGAGAGAGAGAGGATTCATACTTCTCTTTGCGGACTTCATTATCTATGTCAAAGTTGAAATAGTGACCAAGGCATTACAATTCCAAAGAAGTTGATTTTTACGTTCATTGGCTTTGACAACCGCTGCATCATCTGCAAACTGGAACCAATGAATTAGTTTGAAAAGACAATCCGACTTGTCATGGGAAGAGAAGCCAAGTTGCTTAAACTTTCCTTGCCGATTAAATTGTATGAAAGTGTTAAAGCACATGTTGAACATTAAAGAAATATGGCAGTCACCCTACAGAAAACCTCGACGAACAGGACTAGCAGGAGTAAGATAATCATCCATTATTACCAACATATGGAAATCATTACAGAGGCTTGAAATCAATGCTTTAGTTTTGACAAGGATAAAATAATGTAAGAGAACCTCATGAATTTTGAGCTCCTGAATTTAATTGGCTACGGCAGTAATATGGTGTATGAACTGGGCCCAAGTTGTGGTGAACTTCACCGAAAGCATTTTTAAGGTCTAATAAAGTTGAAACTAAGGGGTGCTGCTTGGTACAGGCCTTGTCTATAATATTGGCCATCATAGAAGTATGCTCAAGAGCCCCTGTGATTGTTTAGAGTAAAGCCTTTCTGGATGTTTGCTTCAACAAAATCGTTTTGTTTAAGAAACGAGATAATAGAATGATGAAAGCAAGGATCAATCCAATACTAATAACTAATTTTTTTTACATTCCAATTACAATTACAAAGACAAATCTCTCCACTAATAGGTAATTTGTATCTGGCAGACGAGGCTACAACTAATTATCAAAATGTTTTACATGGAAAAAACAATAATAAAATAAACTAAAATAGCAAACCCAAATCAGCAAAATCACAAGCAAGCATAATATATAAGCATATAATGTATTTCATGTCCTGTCAATAATACATACGGAGGCCAGGGTTGGTCCAGGCATTATTTCGCATGCAGCGGATATAGTACGTGGATCAAATATGATATTTGTTGTTTTCCTTAATATATGCACCTTGTGCTGTCTCTCAACATCAAGACCCTTGCACATTTCAATGAAAGATTTACAAGAATCACCAACAACCCCTAAGGAGCTGATTGAGAGATTACTTAACCTAACACAACGGTGCATTGATGAAAGATCGTGAGTAAGCTGAAGGTATTTATCGTGCTCTCTCTTTAAATTAAGGTCAACGTTACCTTCGAAACTAACAGTAAGTTCAATGATATAGAATTTATCTTTATCAATGGGGAGGAGCATAATGATAGTAATGGTCTATTTTTTATTGTTGTAGCTACATAGCTCTATATACATTAAATAAAAAGCTGCAAATCCAAGCCAACTTCTAAAGGTAAATACATAGGAAATACAAGAACTAAGAACTACAGAGTAAATGGGAATACAAGTCCAAAGATAGCATCAAGATTTAATGTATGTCTGAGAAAGTTATCTGAATCCTTAAGAAAATCTCATCACAGACACCTCAATTGCGGTATAAATACACTACATAATCTGCATGTGCAGTCAGGACTCTTCCAACTTTTAGTATAATATTTATAGTCCACATGTATGCTCTGGAAGTTCAAATAAAACTGCATAAGCTATTGAGAAATGGCCCTGGGTGAACTGCAGAAAAAATCCTGTCTCAACAACATTGCAAATCTCTTCAGGTGTTACTGCTTTCAAACAAACTACAACTTAGGGCTCAAAGCTATTTTGTATCGAGTAATCTACCTGATACCAAGGCTTATTGTGCGAGTAGAAATCTATAATTGCAAATTAGGTTGCAGATAGGAAAGTGCAGAGAGCGATTTTGGACTAAGACTGCATTTAGTCCCCTATACGTCAACGTAAATAGTAATGCCAGTTACATAGACTGATTCTCCAAAGTACCTCTTATCTCATCTTGTCATAGTACTTTAAGCAAGTGGCAAATAGCGCTGAAAACATTACCATGTTCTGATTCAACCTAAATCAAAATTCAATGAAACGATAAGTTCATCCTACATAAGAGTCCATTTCAATTTGCAGCATTCACAATCGCCTCAAAGAGCACAAATACTTCCAGGTAGACTCTTAAAGTGCCTCTGTCAGTGACTAATGTAGAGACGCTTCATCATTCTCAGCAAATTAGTCGCTTACAAATGAAACTGATGCTGAGTATATTGTAAAGAAATGAAACCACAACTTTCTGCTAGCAGTAAGTATCTGCAATATTGATGATACCATTGTCATACCTCTTTTCAGCATAATGCTACATTAATAAAGCATTCCGGATATCATATCCCTAGCATTAACTACGTCTTCCTTTTAGTTATCTTTGGGGGCGTCATCCAGGTATTAAATTGCAGGCGAGTTATCAGATACGCAACAATGGCAAACATTTGAGAATCTAGTGCATCCAGCTCTCTTCAGCATCTGAGAGAAGAAGTACACGATAGGGTCCAACACCACTTGCAGGAAGAAGAGGTGGAACACGTAAGTTGGACCGGGAGTCTTAAAGATATTTGCTGGCTGCGATACTGCACGTATACTAAATGGAAAAGCACAGAACATGAAAATAACAGTAATGCAAATGGAGTGCAATAGAACTGAAGCATTCTGTGCTTGATGTCCCGTAGTTGCTCTTGGCATCTTTCTTGTCATCAATTTCACGTTGATGATTATATAGCAAAAGATGATAACACTTGATATAGCAAAAGGGCTGCTGCTGAGCATACGATGGTATGTGAAACATTCCGTAAGCAATGGGATTGAAGCAACAGTTGAAGTAAACCATAGCAAGAGAATAGTTGTGATGCCTCGTTTTCTTGTTATCCAAATAGATGCTTTGAATGGGTAAAGTACAGCAATCAATCGTTGGACTGCAATGAACATCATGTGTAAAGCGGAGGATAAATTTGATGAATATATGCACACGATAAATAAAGTCCAGTACCACTTATTCAATGCAGCCGAATCAGGTAGTGAAAGATAAACAATAACGTAAAAAGCTGTTACAATAGCTAGTAATAGATCTGAAAGAGAGAGACTAAGAAGTGTTATATCAAAAGCAAGCTTTGTTCTTTTCGCATGTACCAATGATACGATCTCACAAATATTAAGGGCAATGCCTACGCTGCAAATCGACAATGTTAAAATACTGTGAGATGAAGGCATGCCTGTCAATGGATGATCAACTGCATCCTAAACTTGTGTGTTGTGATCTAAAAAACAGAGACCAAACAATGTAGTACTGCTTGTAGTAAAATGTTTACAAATATGCTTTTCGATGCACAATGCACATTAATACATATGCATAATTCAATACACGAATAAACGAATGCACGTATGCATGAGTGCACGCTCTCGCGCACGTTTACGCACAAACAAGCAAACAAACGTTGTTTACGAATAAGTAAAGCATAAGTTCTAGAGCTATGCGGAATATGACCTACTTTTGGCATGCTATCAGAAACTGCTATCACGATGAAATAAGAACATTCTTTGTGTACTCTAGTTGCTTAGAAGCTTCACAGATGGCACCAGTTCAGGTGTAAAATGCAATATGACGAAGCCCATTGCACAATGATTAAGCAAACTACTAGGAATTGAATCTAGCATTATGTGACCTTGAATATTTAAGACATATAAGGCAAAATGAACGGTTTATAATTAAAAGCTCATTAATACAGCTGCATGTTAGAAGCCATGTTCTCTTTTCTTTGAAATATATCTATTAATTTTGCAAACATATCTTGGATGTCACAGCAACGAATATACCAAAACAATTTGATCGGACCACATCATTAGAGTGCTTTCAATGAAAACATCGATTAGAAAATTATTGTGTTTTGATTCTTAATGACGGTAAACACATTCATGAATTGATCATTATCGGTGACACCTGCAGTCACTTAAAGACGCGCAGCAAACTTCTACTAGGCGTGCATATTTTGCTTCCACATTTATCACGTGATTTCCACAGCATTCTATCCATATTAACAATAATTTAGAAGATTATGGCCTGTTGTTGCAAAGGCAAAGAGCGAATCAGATGCATCAAAGTCAGCCGAGAGCCTAAGAAGCTATGTATAAATTCATTAAAGAAAAACATTTTCACACTTGGTATCTTTCTGACTCTAAAGCCGGTTTTCCACTAGGCGGATTTTTCCGCGCGCAGCGGAGCGGCTGTTGTTTTTTTCAAAACAATGCACGCGTACGGAAAAATAGTTTCAATTTCCACTGGAGAAAAAGGCGCCAAAAAGCACATACTCGAAAAAAGGTGGTATCATACATACAGTGTGGGTATCCAGGCGGTCATCATGTCTGACCTTACATACATAATTTTATCTCATGACTCAATACAATTTGTACATGGTCTGCACGTACCCCAACCAAAGGGGGCCTAGGCCAACTACTGTATGTCATCTGTTTATAACTCTCTACAAGCTATCAACATACCTCTTCCAGAAAAAGTTCTTTGTCAAATTCCTGAGGATTTGCTGCTTCAACTGTAGAGGCACTGTCTGGAAAAAACAAGTTGCTTCTCGATGCCATGGCCATCATGGCTTCCATTTCACTTTGTGAGTATCTGTACTCAACTTGATCGGCCATTTTGAATGCTGTCGTGCTCGTGTTGATGTCATTTCTCAAAGCTTTCGAGCGATTTGATTGGTTGGCGCCTCTGGACGCGGCGGAAAAGTAGAAGTCAATCCAACTTTCTAATACGCGTGTAGCGGAGCGACTTGACGCGACCATTGTCAGAAATAAACAATGCAAATACAACAGCCGCTCCGCTGCGCGCGGAAAAATCCGCCTAGTGGAAAACCGACTTAAAGTTGCCATGCTGATGCTTACGAGCGCATGTCGTTTTACTCTATCTCTTACTTTGTGTGTAGTGCATATTAACTACTGAGCTTAAAATGAAGATAGAATACGTTTATGGCTATAGAACGATAAAATTTTCATTAAAAAGGGATAAACAGGACATGGCTCTTTGCAAATCATTGTGAAAACTGAAAAACTAGAAAGTTCCAAGTTGGAGCTGCACATATCTACTCTACAATTCCTCTTTCACTAACTCACTTGAAGCTTCATTTGAAATTCACTTCCTACGAAGAGATAGCTCTCAAGTGCCAAATAAAAGGGTGATCCTAATAGACAGAGGGGTTGGAAAAAGTTCCGAATTTCAATAAAAGAGGAAGGTCAGAATCAACGGGGGGGTTGGAATTTGAGAAAAGGCTTTAAGTGGTTTTACAAGGACGCAAAGAACAAATAGAGGTTTTCATAGGGCATAAAGCTAAAATACATACAGCAGTAAATATATAATATTTTGCCATAAAAAGCGGGCGTAAATACTACTTACAAAGAAATGAAATGAAATGCGGGGTTTGCAAAAAAGTCAATTTCCTTAAAATTAATAAACGGGGAGGGGTCCTAATAAGTTCCGGGGGGTTGGAACAAAATCAAAAACTAATAAGCGGGAGGGACGCTTATTTGGCACGTGAGAGTAACAGTGGTTGAGCAAATGTAACTTGGTCCCCTGTACGTTGCCCTATAGAAATACTTTGTACTGCCATTTTTGCTCTGGGAAATGGCAAAATTTCGAGGATGGGGGAATGACTCACCTCCCATGCCCTTATAAGTTCCGTCCCTGTACATTCGCATCTATTGCTATTATTGAGGTTGAAGCTGTTTGATTCCATGCAGCTGAGCATGCCCAGATATTGATATTCTCGCGAACAAGCTAGTCTTGGCCCCGACCTTCATGCACCTGTAAGCTCATCTGAACGAATTTTTGTGTAACACTATTTAACTTGTGCAGTTGTATACCCGTATTCTCATTTACTGGAGAAACCTCTTCGAGTGGTTCTATTGATTGCTCTGACTTCAGGAATGTAAAAATGACATCTACGAATTACCTCTGGTTTTATCTTCAGATAGCACCTCAAGGAGGTCGCAATTGTCACTGAAACTATTACCATGTTCTGATCCAAGCTGAATGACATTGCAAGCAAAAGGCTCTCAGTTCATCTAGGATAGTGGTCCATTTCAATTTTCAGCAGTTGCAACAGTCGTCAGAAGAGCGCAACATCTCCCGGGAACTCTTTCACAGTGTTTCCGTCAGTAGTACATGTAGATAAAATTCGATATCTAAGCAAATTAATCGTACAAACATTGATACCATCGCTTAGTGTGTTGTAAAGAAATGGAAGCAAAGCTTTCAGTTGGCAGCGAATATCTGCAGTGTTGATGATACCATTGTCGTACCTCTGGTGCATAAAATGCTAAATTAATCACAGATTTCTCTCCTGAAATGCGTTTTTCAATAAGACAGTCTTTTTACGTGTCTTTGGTGAAACCTTTCAGTTATTAATTTGTAGACACACTCTCAGGTGCGCAACAGTGGCAAATACTTGAAAACATCGTACACCGAGTTCTCTTCAAAATCTGAGAGAAGAAGTATACAACAGGATCTAACACTACTTGGAGGTAGAAAAGGTGCATAATGTAAGATGGCATGCCTTTCTTAAGGGCATTTCCAGGCTGTGATATTGCGTATATGGTAAATGGAAATGAGCAGAACATGAAAATAGCAGTGATGCAGATAGAATACACTAAAACTGAAAAATTCTGCCTTTGATGTCCTGCAACTGTTGTTGGTGCCTTTCTTGTCATCAATTTCATGTTGATGGTGGCATAGCAAAAGATGATAACACTTGCTATAACTAAGGGACTACAACTGTTTATTCGATGGTAAGCGTAGCATTCAGTTGCTAATGGAACTGAAGCAACAATCGATGTTAGCCACAGTACCAAAATAGTAATGATGCCTCGTTTTCTTGTTATCCAAATAGATGCTTTGAGTGGGTAAAGTACGGCAATTAGTCGTTGGACTGCAATGAACATCATGTGTAAAGCGGAGGATAAATTTGATGAATATATGGACACGATAAAGTACTTCCAATACCATGTATTCGAGCTAGCCAAGGAGGGTAGTGCAAAATAAAGAATGACATGCAATACCGTCATTAGAGCTAGCATTTGATCTGAAATGGAGAGGCTAAGAAGCGTTATATCGAAAGTTAGCTTCGTTCTTTTCGCATGGATCAAGGATGCAATCTCACAAATATTTAAGGTAAGGCCCAGACTGCAAGTCAATGAAGTTATAATCATGTTAGATAAGGTCATGTTTTTGTTGTCACTTTGTACTCTGTGCTCTAATCTAGAATAAAAATAAAGTATAGTGTGTAGTATAGCTTACTAGTACTAGTATAAATAAATTTAGGCAATGATTATGAGCGATGAATCTATATATATATATATATATATATATATATATATATATATA
>WIPJ01000498.1:318177-339908 GCA_018155075.1 Cassiopea andromeda
TATATATAACAATCGTTTTTGGTCACACGATCAGTCCGATAACATTAGGTACAGTCTTACTCAAACATCTGCAAAGATACAACCATCCTATTGCGGTTGATTTATCTCAGAAATTATAAGTTGAGAATCTCCTATCGGGTGTTCAAAGTGAGGCTGAAGCCCTTTCCTATGTTCAAAATGCGCACGAAATCATGCGAGAAGGGCACTATATTTTAGGTCAATGGCACATGACTTCAGCCGCATTAAAGAGTTCATACGTATACATAAAGCTGGCAGTAATTCAGAAATAGTTTCGTTACTCGGGTTGCCATGGGATAAATCAACTGATGCAAGCTCGCTCCCAGAAAACCATTCAATTCAACTCCCGATTCTCTCAGTAAACGTAAAGTTATTTTTCAATGGTTATTAGTTTTGGAATTGGAAGTTTAATTAGTAGTCTTGGAAAGAAATTAGTAGGAAAAAATAAGACACAAAGATGATTTTCTTGTTCACAAGAGTCCTTTTGGGTTGAGATGTTTATCACTCCTAATTATCCCACAAAACAGCAAAAACTTAATCGAGAAAAGAGGACAAGTGGTAATGTAAAGTTTTAAGCGAAGCAGTTTGGCTTAAACATAATAATTAGGTCTGGCTAAATGTTCCTGTATTTGGAAGGGCGTGGTTTGCAGAAACAGTGCTGCTGGAAACCATGTTAAGTTAGCCACGTCACTAACTTATTACGCCATTTTCTACTATCCAAATCCTCTCATAGAATCGAGGCATCGAGGAGTCTCCTAAAGTATACTACAGTTAGTATATGATGGGAAATTAACTAAGGTAGAGTTGAAGAGAATAAGACTTCATAAACAAGTAGTTTCATTTTCACTCATATGGACAAATGATCAATCAGCAAGGGCAGCAAAAATTTTAACTACTATAATTACTTGAGTTATAAGAATGATATGTAACGAATAATGCCATATAATGAAAAAACATAGTATTGAGAATATCCTTGATTATCAGAATGTTATCCATATATCTTGCTTGCTCTGAAAGATGTGTACATTACTGAAAGAAAATGTAATTTTTTTGTCTTCATTCCGATAAAATTATCATACAGCACACTCTTTTTCTTAACGGAATACCTAACTCTACACTGAGCTTCAATATTCTTAATTTTTCTTTGTTTTGAGTCAAAGATTAGCCTGTAATTATTTTTGAGTGTCAAGGTTTTCGCTCTGCATGAGAGTCAAATGAATATAGTAAGGGCTTTGTTGATATCTTGCTTCAACATAAAACGAAACAACTTTTTCAAGCTGCAGCCTCCTTGGGTTCCAGACAAGTAACGTCCCCTACCCCATAAAATCATGCGAGTTTTTCCAAAGTGAAAACAACACTATTATACCAGACCCCTATGAAGCTGAACCGGAGCACAGATATAGAAATGCAATTGAAAGCTTGAACATTTTATTTTATGCATTCTCGCCGATGAATCAAAAAAAATATGTGCCATAACAGTCTTTCATAGACAGTCCACTGGAAAATGATGGGTCTTGGGGCATGCCCAGATTACTTTAAATGTTTGAAGTAACACCTTCGAAACGTCCAAAAACGTCCTTTTGCAGAAGAGACTATAGTCGTCTTCATCATTGATCTTCACTCTTAGAAGGAAAACTGGTGCCTCAACTTGGTTTCATTGAATTTTGAAGATTTGGAAAGAAAACTGAAAAGCTTAATGTCGATCCTAAAAGCAAAATGTCTCATCTAATGCCATTACACTGATGAGAGTCTACCCCTGATATCCGGCGTTGACTGCATAGAATGCCCTCTGGGTGTAAAAGTCCCCTACCACCCAAAAGGATCGTTTTCTACACAATATCTTCGCAGCCCGCAGTAGAGTTCAACAATTGAAGCACTAGTGCCTTACTCTCTGACTAAATTGCAAACTGAATGTCTACAACATTGCTACAAGGTTTTAGTTTGCCTCACAATGACACCAGGATCTCTGAACGCCACATACCTGTGTTGTGGTGCTTTTAGATTCTAGAAAAAGTTGAAGCCAATTGAGAAAAGATTAATCGTCACAGTGTAGAACATTTTATATACAACTTCGATGAATTACCCCTGACCTCCAGTGTTTATGGGTCTGACTATACACAAAGTATATTTGCAAAAATCAACACCATAGTTTACAAGCTCGAATTATTCAGCATTAATATTTACGTGCTACGAAGGATTTCTCTAAAATCTCAAGTTCGCTCTCATCTATTGCTATTGCTACTAATGAGCTTGAAGCTGTTTGAATCCATAGCGTTGAGCATGGACAGATATTGATATTTTCACTAAAAAGTTAGCTTTGCTTCCAACTGTATTTACCTGTATGATTAGTCTTTGTGCAACACTATATAAAAAGTGGTGCAGTCGCACACCAATACTAATTACACCTTTGCATATTTAATAAGCGATTCGCGGCAGCATTTATTCTTCATTGGTACATCCAGCTTGTACATTTGATAGCCTATTTTGCATCGTTACTTTAAGCTTGATAAATAATAATTCGGTTGCATTCTAGTTTGGGCATTGACAAGGAAATTAATTACTGTTCAGGGACACTGATGCCACCAAGGACGTTGGAAGCAGTTAAAAAGCTTGTGGCACATTCATTTAGGGGTACTTTTGCAAGCATAAAAAGGCAGCTATGTGTGCTGAAAAAGGGGCAATGTAAACAGAAATTTGTGAAAACGTAGGGACACGTTTCTCTTGTGCCCTCGGCTCCTACACCTATGGATGCCAGCGGCTGGGACACATTTTTGTTGTTGTTGTTGTTTAATTTATTTTGAGTAGGCTGTTATACCCAGCTTTTTCAGCTAATTTAGGCCTACTATGCATGGAAGATCGCCCATCCAACTTCTGACCGTACACAGCCATGCTTAATTTCAGTTAAGCTACGAGGGGTGTTCAAAAAGTTATAGACACGGAGAAAGGCGCCGCCCTGTGCACCATTGGGCGTGGGAAGGACTTTGACTTTTTTTTGCCGAATTTCGAAGGGGGCGGCGCTCTTTGGAAGATGACCCCCACTCAGGATGCCCAGCTGAAGCAACAGCAGGTGTCCAAGTGGCTGCAGTTCAGAGACTTGTCAAGGAAGATGGAAGAGTGACAGTGTTACAGATTGCGGAGGAAGTAGGCATTTCATCGGGAAGTGTGAGTAGCATACTGCGTAAGTCCCTTGGGTTAAGGAAAGTTTCAGCTAGATGGGTCCCCCATATGCTGACGGAGGAGCAAAAGCAGAAGAGGGTGCATTGGTGTCACTTCATGCTGAAAAATTTGACGGAGGGAGGTCAAATGCTGTTTGGGACATCGTTAGTGGTGATGAAACATGGGTATACTGTTTTCACCCCGAAACAAAGCAGCAGTCTCAACAATGGATCCCTATCGGACAGAGACCCCCTCAGAAATTCCTTCGCAGTCGCACTGTTGCCAAGCAAATGATTGCTATGTTTGTCCGTCGTGCAGGTCATGTAGCAACAATACCGCTTGTTACACAGAGCACAGTGACTAGTGCTTGGTATACCACCTAGTGTTTGCCTCGTGTTCTTGCTGCAGTCGCTGAAAGACGCCCACAAACAAGGCATCGCGGACTGCTGCTGCATCATGACAATGCTGCTGCGCACAGGGCAGCTGCCACCCAAGACTTTTTGAATGGGGAAAGAATTCAACAGCTGGACCATCCTCCCTACAGTCCAGATTTAGCTCCGTGCGACTTTTTCGTTTTCCTTTTTGTGAAGTCAAAGCTCTGTGGGATGAGGTTCAATACCCCTGATTTGGCAGTAAAGGCATTTTTGGAGCACATTGAGGCAATACCACAATTGGAGTGGGCAAGCATGTTCCAGAAGTGGTTTCACCGCATGCAAAAGTGCATTGCCACTGCCGGAGAGTACTTTGAAAAGATGTAAACAAAATAACTTGCCTAGCTTATCTTTTATATATCCGGAAAATTTTTGAACGTAATGGAGCTGGATGGGCCGCTTGGCCACTCATCACGCTACTAAGTAAGCATTTATTGCTGAAGTAGTATTTTGTAAAAGTCAAATTAATTCAGAGATGAAGAGAACAAAGATTCACAAATTAAGTCAACTCTTTTTCACCCAAATTTTTAATTGATAAACCAGCAAGTGCGGCAGAATTGTTAATCATTGCAATATGGCAAATGTTTCACATGATTATTAAAGTTAGTAGAATAATACGTAATAAATAATAATATGTAATGAATGAGATTAGTACCGAGAATATTCTTGATTATCATAATGTCATCCATATATCTTGCTTGCTCTGAGAGATAAATCCATCACTGAAAGAGAATTTATTAATTTTGTCTTAATTACGATAATAAATTCTTTTTTAAAAACAATAGCTTCAAAAGTTTGCGCTTAGCTTCAATATTCCTATTTTTGAGCCTAAGATTAGTTTTACATTATTCCTAAAGGCCTATCTTCACTTCAATTGGATTTCGGACTTCGCAGTTCGCATAACGAATTGCGAACTCCGAATCTGATACACACTGAAAAAGCTGGTCGGAAAAAGTCTATTGTCATAGCCTATTGTTTCAAGCAACCTTGCTCTGTCACCACCTTTTAATCTCGATTGAATACGTCAATACGCGTCTCGAGTCAGCGGGAGTTGAATCTTGATTGGCTGATTTCATCCGGGAGCTTGTGGTTCGCGTGCGAACGTTGGGATAAAAACAAAACATCCGAATGTGTCAACTTCGGATACGAACTTTCCGGTATGACTTGCAAACGTTCGGGTGCGCACAAATAACAATGAGTTCGCATCCGAAATCCGAAATCTAAATGAAGTGAAGATGGGCTTTCAAAGTGGCAAGGATGCAGCTTCGGCTGAAAGTAGTAGGAATATATTCAAATCTTTGTTAATGTCTTACTTTATCATAAAAAAGCAACAGCAGAACAGAACAATATGCATTGCATAAGTAGTGAAACAGACACTTTGAAAGCAGCAATATACGATCACTGAATAATTAACTTGCCTTACAAAGTCATTTGCAAAGGTTGCAAGTCTTTGCACAGTAAGAATCCATAAACTTGTAATACTGGTTTGATGGATTGCAGAATCCCCATGAGTTGTAATTGTTACAGGTAGCTATCCCTGCTGCATCAGAACACACTGTTTCTCAATGAAAAAAAGAAGATATATAGTTGAAGTAGATCAGAGTTTGGAAAATGCAGATTTGCAATATAATTTATAATTAGAACGACGATAACAATAAACATCTCGATTGTTGACTTCATTTCATTTCAGTAATGTACGATATGAACAGTATAATAGAATTCATCCCTTTACAGTGGTAATGAAATATTACCCTTTGCTTGCAGTAATATAAAGCCCAGTTTATATCACATAAAATTAATCCGGGGTGAACCCGGGTTCGTTTAACCTGTGTTAGATTTTTTTGTAGTGTAAGCGTAACTAACCCGAGTTCGTCCCGGGTTCGACCCACTTTAAACTGACCCTGCAACAGAGGTGGGTTCGCCCCGAGTTTGCTACCGGTTAGTTCCTTTAAACATAGTGTAAACGCAAATCAGGGTCGAACCAGGGGAAGTTTTACATTCGCACATGCGTGCTTCTAAATTGTAGCAAAGCGCGACACTTTGGTTCAACCATTTTTTTACAGATTGTGCTTGTAAACTAACAACTCTATTGGAGATCGAAAACGCTTTGTTCAAATGAGTAGGGAGGCTGTGTAAAGAAGTTAAATTTTGACTAATGAGGCAGCTCTGCTCCTGATGAGAATTTAGACTGACGAAAAGATCCTTCAGCAGTTAGATATTTGCTCAAAAATGGCGGATCTACGAGAAGATGGCAAAACTATGGATACATTCCTTTATTTTCTCTAGCAAGAAAGTAGGAGATGTTAATAGTTTGTTTGGAAGGAAGTGAAAACTGTTTAAATTGCTTCGTAGTGTAAACGGAAAAGGGTTCGCCCGGATTCGGTCAGAGTTAAACTGAATCAGGTTCGCCCCGGGTTAGTTGGTGTAGTGTAAACAGTGCTTAATCCTGGGCCTAATGTTTGGAAAATGTGATTGCAACTGGAAAATCACATACTGCACTAGGAAGTTATTGACTCGATGAGGTTACTGTCAACCCTGTAAATAACCAAACCCTTTTATAGGTACAGGAGTTGTGTAAATGTCAAATAAAAATTCAGTCATAGTTGGAAGTTTACCCTTCTACGAACCCCCAAATTGAGCCACTTGCTTTCGTCTCTGCTGTTAGGATTTGTCGTTGTCGTTCTGTCATTGCCGTTTTATAGTCACGAATACCGTTTTACTCTTTATGCCGCAAATTGTTGAAATGAAACGATGTCTAAAGTGAAGACGTCTATTATTATCGTCGTTCTTATTATGATTTCAAAGTAGATCAAGCATGAGATTTCAACATAATGCCTACAAAATATAGTAGTTAGACCATGCAGAAGGTCTACGGTTCAATTCCAACTCGATGCCCTGACTGTATGCTCGCTCACTGTCCACCCAGCAGCAAATGGGCACCTGGTGGCAACACTGGGGAGATAAAGGCGACGAGGAAAGGAAATGGCCACCCTACCTCATATGCCGATGGCTCAGGATAAGTGTCCTCTCTAACAGGCACTCCCCTACGTACGAAGTCATGCGAGACTACCTTTACCCTTCTATGTCAAATACACGTTATTTTAATAAGATTGCAGAGCTGTTTGCTCAAACAGGTAAAGACAATCTATGCTGAATCCTTGAAACCTCAGAAAATCGATAGGTTCAGTTATAACTCCAACTATCTGCTCGTAAATTGCTGCGCATAATTTATTCGTTTTCTTCAACGTTGTTTTATTTGTTATTTTCTTGCGATTGTTTTCAATCAACATGCAAAAATCTTCTTAGCACAAAACATTATTAAGAGCTAATATAGCTAAGCGGAGGAGCCAAACAGGGATTTGTGAAGGAACAGTGAAGCAGAATTGTACAATTTCTGATTGATGATTGTGATACTTTGACTGATTTGATTGTATGAAGATGCCACTTACAGGAAGGATCCAAGTCATACTTTGAAGGCGGCTTCTCTGAAAAAAATATTTGATAACACAATATAGTCTAGTGAGCAGGGAGGGAAATTCTGGGGGAGTGGGATTTTTGACATTCCCAACACACAGTACAGCACAACTCATATGTTCATTGAAAGCCTAGTCGAGAAATAAGTCACTCTGTATATTAGTCCAAAAAGATAGTAATAACAATTATCTGCAAGGAGAGCGCATTAGGATAATGATTAAAATTTAGATGAATGTAGAAAGCTATTGTTAAAACTTGTTTATATCTATAAAGTTTATGGTTCAATGGCTCGAGCTTTTTCAGCTTGTTTTAAGAATAATAATGAATTTGGCTTGACTTAATTGAAGCTCATGCTTGACATGTTATGAATTCAATTCAATTGCTATATCATGTGACATGGAGCATGAGCATTGATGAGACACGAGTTATGAGGAGACGAGTTATTGAGAACATAGTTGAGAACGAAGAGCTTCGAGAACACGAGGAGAGAAGAGACATTTTCTGAGAGAAGAACATTGAACATTGAACATTACGCTTCGAAGAAGCATTTGAGTTGATAACTCTTTGACTTATTGTGTTTATGTTGTTGCTGTAATTTGCTTTTCTTTATCGATATATACTTCAGACAATTCAACGCTCGGAATTATTCAATCAACTCTCGATTCTTCAAGACACTCAAAACTAAATCGATAATCTTGGGGAAATATGAGTTATGTTTTCCGAGCATGACGCTAGTTTGGAAAAGAGCCTTTGCAGATGCCCTTGTGAGCTTGAAATTAGTTGATTTTTATATTCACTGAGCACAATTCTCTTTGAAACTCAATGTTCTATATATTGTTCCTATAGAAAAAAGAGTGTATATTTATAAAAATTGTAAGTGCAGTCCTTGGTGGAGGCTTGATGACTTTGTGTCTTCCTACGCCAGGGAGAGCACAGTATATAATATTTGTTGTAGTTGATTTTATAGTTATTTCTAATTGAAATAGAAGAAAACTATCGTCACTTGGCACAACAAGAACCAACACCATCCCATAGAAAGTTTGTTGTAGACGTTACCGTTAGGGTTGTTTGGCTGCATGACGTTTGCTTTGTATTCCTCGGTGGTGTGTATGTTTCCAGGTGGAGAGTAACGGGCAACTATAACAGTCTTAGTATTGCCACCAGTTATTTTCGATGCTATACCAACTCCAACCTTCTGTGATGATTTCCACACTAACTGTGTAAAATGGCCAATTACACCACTGCTTCCATATATTGGATTTTCATAGTTATAATACTTGCGCTCGCTGTACCTAAAAGGTAAATTTGCAATGATTTGATGCAGGAATAAGCACAGCTTTACAGTAGGTATTGTAGTGTTCATTATGTAAACAAACTATGAATTCGATAAGCATATATATAATTATGCATTTACTCTACTGTCTCTAATAGATGGTCCCCCGTCTATTAATCTCAAGAGGATTTTCCTTTCCGCCTGTTGCTTATTAACACTCCCTTCCATTCAATTTTACAAATCGATCATCATCAGAACACGCAGAAATTTGACTTACCGTTTAAAGTGCTTATGCATCGAAAATTTCGAATACACCTTTTTAGCTAAAACCGAGACTTCGGTCTTTCCAATGCATGAAGATCATATTATTTTTGTTCTTACTGGCGAGAAAGGAGTAGAAATTAGCGCTTGTTTTGAGGCACTAGGTGCGAATTTTGATAGCCACTGCGTGATGTCATAACGAGGATCAAACCGAGTGCATTCTTTAGGCCTATATCAGTTGACAAACAAAGCGTAAGAAAGCTTCTCGTCTTGGCGTGCTACGGCTCATTAAAATGGCACAGTGACAGTGAATCGTCATTTTATGATGAAGCTACTGATTATCAATTAGAAGATGATGGCGATGATGACCGTGTGCTTGCACAGCCAGGCCTACTACTACTTGTACAACGTGTAGGGTAATAATGCATACCAAGGAGAGCCACTAGCTGACGATTCGGATGCCCAAGATAGAGAAAATGTCGAGGCCAATGACCCCAATGGACTGCTACCACAAACTCTTGAGGCTTGATATGAGAGGTAAATCCAAGTTCAGGAATGGCGAGTACCAGTATCTATTACGTATTGCAGCTAATAATTTGTCAAATTATGTAAACAGTCACTTAGGACCTATAAGCAAAGCGTTAAAGCTGTACAACGTGTAGGGTAATGGCTTCTGCGTTAGATGAAGTAGAGTTTACATTGATTAGAGTCTTCTAATTTACTCGTTGATCTTCTAAGCCAACTGATCTTTTTCTGATAAAATACAATTTTCTTTTCCAAAACTGGACATCCGGTACAAACAGTATTAGGGCTTGCGAACATTTCTTGCTCCTCCATTGTGTCATCCATGTTTGAACACATATCACGGATAGTCCATGAAAAGAATTGAAATTCATTGCTATGGTATTATAATTTTCCTTTACTAGTAGGCCATTTCCAATCTACCAACTCAACATACCTTCCTGCCCTGTTTTCCTCAACGTTCTTAATTGTTACTACTTGACCAAGGTCTAAACAAAAAGCGCATAGATAAGTCTCACTTGTCGTTTAGCTCTATCTGTCAGTGACTGATCAATGGTATCTGCTGTGTCTGTCAACGATAAATCAATAGTAGGAACAGTATCTGGCTGTAGCTTCCTTTTCATTCCAAGTTTGGCAGCGATTTCCTGATTCTTCGTAAAGCAGCTCTCATCGGAATGGTCACAGCAAAAGAAAAGATGAGTTCGTACTGTTCCACTTTGGCCTATGTCTTCGCACAAACCTGACCCAAGCTTGGTGTCTTTTCCTGTCTTTTTCCTTGAGTGGAAACGTATGAACGAATTTCCCCTCTGTATACTGACCATTTTTGCAGCTTATTCCGTTCGGGAGATCAGCCACACACTACCATCCTCCACGACGTTTGCTGGACTTGCTAGTGGAATCCATGCTAACAAGCGATCCACATGTTTTGCGTACTCGTTATGACATCATGCGTAGTAGCTAGAATTTGCACTTGAAATGCCAAAATAGCGAGGTTTGAGGGCTCATAACTTTTTTCCATATGAGTTATGATACTTTAGTTAGTAGCATGATGATCACAGCACAAAGTTGCATTAGAAAATGCAACTAGTTAAATTTCGAAATTTTCGATGCAAAGCACTTTAATAAAACAATTTACAAGCATGGACCACCTCCTCTTAGTACTCTTTTTCTATTGAAAAGCTACCGAAATAAGCACCCTATTTTCATTAAAGACTAGCCGTCATAAACACCCCCTTCTATTTGCATCCTCCTTCTATTAGAGACACTAGAGTATGTCCAATGTTTAGGGCGTATTTCTCTGGAGCCTAGTAACCCGTTCAGTCAGACTAATGGAAGTCAGGTCAGGTTTCAATTTTTACAGGTGCTGCACATGCTCTCTCAGTTCGACTTTGTCCCAGATGCCGAGTAACTCGGCATAATCAAATTGATATGAAACAGACGAGTGCTTGGTAGCGGATTTTTCACCTCGACTTCCAAGATCGTGGCAAGAGACTCGTCTACCTCGTATAAACGCAGATCTGGAAATGCTTTTTCTATGCATGGCGAGTAGCTCGGTTTGTTCAGTTACTTGGCTAGCTGGACTATTCGGTTCCTTAAAAAACTGGCCTGTTTCATATAAGAGCAAATATGCCGGGTTTCTCGGCCAATCATGACATATTCGAGGTAAATGAGCATGCGTAAAGCTTGAAACACTTGAAATCTGACCTGATTTAACTTCTAGTAATCTGACTTTCTGAGTAACTAAGCTCCAGATAAAGAAGACTTTGCTGAGCTACACAAATAGCAAGGGCGGCTCTAGCCGGAAGAATCCCGGGGTCCATAACCTCTGAGCGTCAGGTAGTAGCAAGAGGGTCTGGGGGGAAGTTCCCAGAAAAGCTCTTAGACCACACCCTTTTTACCCTAAGAAAATGCCCTTTTTGAGCACAGGGATAGGTCCTTTATACACGAATGAGCTATGTAAATGATAGAGCAAAAATGAAGGAGAGCAGGCAGAGAAATAAGAGTACAGGATGATAACATAACGGAAAATACAAACGCAAGATCTCCATTAGCATTTAGAAATTTATTATGTGTTGTTGCTTACATGCAAAGTCAAAAGACAAAAAGAGATATAGAGAGACGTTTTGCATAAGTTAAAGTACAGTAACAGTCAAGAAGTATTATGCTCTTTCCTTGTACCTCTTCCTAATTCGCAAGTATTTGCCGTAAACAGTAACTTCAACATTCAAAATTTTATACCTTTCTAGAAAAGTGGGAGGCCAAGAAATGGGCCAAGAAAATTTCTAAAGGGCCGTGGCCCAATGTTCCCCCGTAGAACCGCCACTGACAACTAGCCGAGCTAGTCTGCTTTATGTAAAAATGCCCCTAAAAAGCCATGGAGAAACATACCAACTGAGAGCTGCCACTGCGCAGGACGCCTTCTTAGGTCCAGTTTCAGTATACAGGTTCTCACCTACATCACCTCTGGCCCCATCATGGTAAAATGCATCTTTAGCAACAAGGTCTTCTGCCCATTTTTGAGCAGCAGCAGCGATGCTAGAGTCCCATTGCAATTCAGCTGTAGCTTTGTGAAGGGCTCGCAGCTTGTTGTGCGATGAAAGGCATATATCTGCAAAGTAGATAAAGGATTCAAGATGAGCTTCCTCATTGTAACAAATATAATACACTTCCCTAAACTACTAAGCTGACTATTCCTTGTATGCAAAAACGGAAAAGCTAGACACGGTAGAAAGCAGGCCCGGGACTGGGGTGGAAAAGTAGAATTATTCTGGAAAAAGTTGTAACCTGTCCAGATTTCCATTGATATTCCCAGACCCCACGCAGTATCTACTAAGAACTGCAAAGCTAAACACGTGCAAAGTTTTGCAGTTTGCACAAAAGGCATTTTAGTCCAAAGAAATAATGACCACTCCCTAGAGCATTTCATCCCAGCAAGCACATTTGCTAAGCGAAGTATGGGTATCCATGGATACTTGCGCGTATGCAGAAGTATCCTGGGATGCCTGCGCGTGTCTAAGGCAGGGCAAGGCTTCCTCTGAGGGCACATCTATGTGTTTGCATGTTCCTCCATAGAGGGTAGATTTTAGTCTTCAACTCTTTCTAGAAGGACAATGTTTAGTATATTGGTCTTATATTTATACCACGTTAAGTTGGGGATCTGGGGACGTGCCCCCAGAAACATTTTCTTGAACCACACTGTCTAAAACGCCGGAAAATGCCCTCCTCACGAGATAGGAGAGATGGAAAGAGCTCCGTATGAAAGGCAATTCTTGCCCCTCCTGCCCCCCCATGGAAGAGGGCAGAGGGGACAGCTGGCCCTCCTGCCCCCAAAGTGCAGGCGCCTCAGACACTATCTGTTGATCTACTTAGCAAAAAGCATAGACTTGCCTTTAAAAGAACCTGCTGCAACTCCTGCAACAGTCAATGCCAAGCTGAGAGTTAATATCTTGAAGAGTGCCATGCTTGATTCTTCGTAGTGATCGTTGACTTCTTGTTAGCAATCTGTTACCTATGCTACCCTGAGTGCTGATTTATACACTAGTGGTACCCAGGAAACTAAAACTTCCCAGGAAAAATGCATAGGCTATTCAATTAACAGTCTATCGAGTCTCAAGTTGAATGCATGTGTTTATACTTCCTTTTCAAATACAACGATCTATTCAGAAACAAATTCAGTTCATAACAGTAGTTAAAAGTTGAATGTACCGACTGTTGTGTTTCATTGTTAGATGCAGTCTGCCAGGTGTCAAACAGATGCTAAGTGAAATTCGCAAAAGATTGTTAATCAAGTTCTGTTCGAATGAATGAAATTCATACCCTGTAGGGTTGTCGACCATTCATTGCTAGCTGCAGCTAATTTGTACCTTTAGATCTCGTGTACGTTTTCGATACACGCTTTTTTTATAAGAAAAAAGTTTATAAGAAAATGAGGCTAAAATTGTCAAAATCTTAAGAAAATCATAAGAAAATCATGAGGCTCAATTTTCAAAATTAAACATTTTTATTGGCCAAAAAGCGATAGTTCGTCATTATTGCATTAAAAATGTTAAAGATGGAATTCAAAGTCAAGTATAAAATGTTAATAACAAATGTGTAACCCATTTTAGCCAGTTTATTTTAGAAAAAGTTAAGAAAAATTTAAGAACATCTCAAGCTCAATTTTGGGAAAAGTTAAGAAAGTCGAGGCTAAGGCAAAATTATGATTTTCTTATAAAAGGAAAGCGTGTACATTAATAAATACTGTAGTTATTTGTCCCAGATGAGTCTCCTGTATGCTGGCCTACCTGACTGTGTTGTCTAAAAGTTAGAAAATTATAGAAAGAAGGGATGAAATGGGAAAGAGCATTATGGAAGTAATAACATTGGTATAAAAGTAATATTAGTCTCTCTTGCACCATCAGCAGGTTTTACTATACAATGATAGGAAGCTCCACAAGGCCTTAAACAGTGATGATTTAGAAAAATTGTTTAGACAAAAAGCCTATATACATTTTTTTTCCTTGTAAGAAAGTGATTTATAAGAAAAAAGTACTCTGTTGCTCAAAAAGATAAGAAAGTTTAGTACTTGATTTTTCTGAAACGTAAGAAAGTTTTTTAGTGTTTAAGTATTCAAAGTTCGGTTTATCTGTGTACAAAATGTCATGTATGTGCTGTTGGCAACCCCCTTACAGCTTAATTTCTGCTATTTACTAAGATTTATCATAATTTCAAGTGTACATGGAGCTTTTTCACTTTACATTAATGTGCATGCGCAGAACATTGGGACTCAACAATTTTTGCCAGGAAAATCTTAACAAAGTTTTGATACTGGAATTGTAAAAAAGTAAGAAAGTTTCAATACTGGGCGAAAAGAATCTTTTTTTAAAGTGTAATCAATGGAGAAGCTTCATACAGTCGGCTTCATGAAAGGGTAGGGTGGTAGGGTGAGTAGGCATTGCAGCACATTAAATGACAGACCCGGTAAATGGATATAAATTTCTTCCAGTTTATTCACGTTTATTTGGGAGAGTGACTATTGCAGAAGCAGTACTCAACTGCTCAAAATATTCAAAAAGCTTAGGGACCGCTCATACTATATGCCTCAGGTTGAGACGGAAGAGAAAAGGGTTGGGTAAATGGTGGTTTTCAGGCAGCTTTAAGGTTGGGTAAATCAGTTTTGGTCTTATAAAGGTTGGGTAGCATAAATTTAATAGCTCTTTATTGGTTGTGTAACTATTATTTCTATAGTCCACAAGGTTGGGTAACTAAAATAATTACCTAAATAAACATTTCTCTTCAGTCCAATCTGAGGCATAATTATTCAACGGTCCCTTAATTCTGGATGTCTGCAGCCATGAATATCGATGGGCTCATCAACAAGTCCAATTATCTGCGTATAGAATGGCTTTGTTTCAACAAGCTCACATTTCACAATGCCCATATGAATTCGATGCAAAATGAATACAGTACACTCTTTTTTATAAGAGTAAATTTTATAAGAATCACTCAAATTTATTAATAATTTAAGAATAATGGGAGGCCCATGCTTCATCAAGATATAGAAATCTGTTTGCACCCTAGTTGCAATACTGCTTTCAGGTGTACTTTGCATTATCGATACAAAGCATATACTCTTGCTTGGTTTTATGATGTAGTAAAGCATTAACAAAGATTGGAATATATTATTAAAATCGTTAGGCAAAGTTACACCTCTGGTATTTAAGAGTAACTTAGGAATATTGCTAGGCTCAATACCAGAACAATTAAAGGCATTATTATGAAAACATTTAGGCATTCTTTTAAAAAAGAGTTTATCATGTAGACGCCTGAGTCTGAAATGATTTCATACCAGATCGACACTGAGGTTATTCTTGTTGATGAGCACTGTTATTGAATATACATTCTTTATAATAAATATGTCTATAAAAAAACATGAGGCTGAAGTTAAGCAAAAGCAATGAAACATTCAAGAAACATATGAAATGTTAGTTTCAAACATTAACTTGAGATACAGTTTTGAATACGAACTTTTGCTTTAACTAGAACAAAATATGAAAAGCATCCATTACATGCTTTACAAAACCTGAGTATTCCATTTCTTGCATCACATTTCCCTAATCTGAGTTGTTATTGCTATTGGAAGTCTATGGGGTTTAAGAAACAGTTATGAAACATCAAGACTGGATTTGATGAAATATAATAAGAAACATGCTGGCTGAAGTCAGTTAGTATGTTTTATATAAAAGCCTCGTTGTATATACGAAAAACGTGCTCAATTTGTACTGGATTCATAAACGTATAAATTTTATATCGGCTTTATCATCGTTATCGTGCAGATGGGGTCTTATGGTGAAAGTGGAGCTTGAGGACAATGCTGCAACTGGATACAGCAACTGGATACAGCAACTGGATACAGCAACTGGATACAGCAACTGTCCACGACAGTCATAGTATCTCCATATAGTGTGACACATCATATATTTATCTACAAGATAATTGCTTGAGAATTAAAAAAACAACGAGTGCTTCGCCATGTTTACAAAAGTATTAAGGCATGGTTACCTAAGGCTTAGTATAACAAAAGTAGTTTTAAAAGGATATCTATGCAATACTTTTGTATATGGAATCTCTGAAGAATGTTAACAGAGAGAATATTTATATTTATGTTGAGGCATGCCTTCACCACCTCTAGGCTGCATACAACGACAGCTTCTTCAAGCTAAATGGCAACTACACTACAGAAAATAGCTTTCTGAAGTACATTGTTGAGAGGCGCAAATGGAACGGTTATTCCAGTATTAGCCAGTATCTGGTAGTCATTGGAAGCAGACGAAGTGATTACGCCATGCAAAGGTAAGACTGAACGAGAGCTCATTTCTATAAACTAAGCTTGACTACAATGGCATAATTTTGAGAATCATTGAACGTGTACATATTAATCATACTGCATGAGTGATCATACTGCATCATATATTACATATTAATCATACTGCATCATATTACTAAGGATGATTGAGTCAATCGAAACATGTACGACAAGCTCATATCAGTGTATGACATTCTTGTCAAATTTGCTACTGCTATGAAGCTTGCTAATATGTTTCTTTTGCACAAATGTTACGAGATATCACTATTTTCTTTGCTTAAAAGACGAACAGCTCAAATTTTAACCTGCGAAACTTGATCAAGTCTTTACTTAACAGGTCAAATGGCTAAATAGTTGGGTTGCTTTCTGCTTGTGTTTCGGGACTATTTAACAATAGGCTTTAACAATAGGGACAGTCCTAGGTAATCTCAACAAATATTCTAGTGAAGACTATTAGTGAACGCTCAGAATAGAGGAGATTTTGGATTTCAAGTATTAATGAATATCGCTCCCGATATTTTAAGCTCAATACTTTCAGTAATTTCTGGTACCACTTCTGAGACTATCGTTGTTTTCAATATAAATTTATATTAAATGACACAATTTCAAAGCATTCAGGTACGCTATTGTTGGAAAGAAGACAACAGAAATTGAGCAGATGCCATTTCTACTGCTCTCTTATCAATAACGTTTTCCTGTTTTGTCCCATCAATTAGTAATGAACACGAGCAACCTACTATAGAAAGATGTTCAAGTTGTGTTGCCAATGAGCAAGAACATACACGACATAAATGATAATAACTGTATACTGCTTGCTTTCACCCATGGGAAGGCAACGTGGCAAGTCACAAACAATCGGTGTTCTTCTATTTCAATTTGTTTTCAAGTAAGCAGAATCAACTTCATAAACACGACAGAGTCTTTGCCTTCTAACTAAGCCAACACTTAGTGTATACTCTCTCTTACAAACCTTATTCCTATATATGAATAAAGTTTGTAGTGTATGCGCAAGTTGGAAGAGAGACTAAGGAATTCACGATACTTCTTTATTCAAGGCATCTATCTCAGATCTGATTCTAATTACAACGAAGATAAGATGACACAGTACAATTACAAACAATGGACCCCACAGTGACAACCGGAAAATGATCAACTATTTAAATACATCAATCACAACAGTCACAATCCCACAATTTACATACATTCAACATAATAATCATAACCATGATCATTACAGGTTTATAAGGATATTAAGGCTCACAATCGCTGAAATTTAAGAATTATCCAAAGATAATACAAGGCTCAAGCTTAAACAAGACCTAGAATTTTTGTATATTCGTGTCGTAATATTGCGTTTAGATTAACTTTTGTGCTATTGATGCAATATTACATTTTCTGCTCTACTTTTGTTTTGCTTTTGATGAAGTAAAACATGACCAGAGATTTTTATATATTTCTTTGATTTTCAGGTGAAGTATACCTTTGATGTTTCAGAATAATTTCAGAATAACCTAAATTTTGAAAGAAAAAGATTAAGCATATTCAGGCACAACGAACAATTACTCTTACTAAGTGCCTAGGAATAGGCGGGGGGTTGGAAACATTAGAAAAAATTAGTAGGCGGGATGGGGCGTCAGAATAAGCGGGAGGTAGAAAGATTGCTTTGACATCTAGAATAGTACTGCTATGAAGCACTCTATGTTTATCAACTAGGCGTCTATGGTAAGGAGCACGTAAGCAGCACAAAAACATTGCTAACAGACAAAAAGATTTGCTCAAAAAATCTATTTGGAACACGGTTTGAAAAATATTTGCACAGAAACTAATAAGCGGGGATCCTAATAAGAGCGGGGGATTGGAAAATTTTCAAAAATTAATTAGCGGGGGGACGGCAATTAGGCACTCGAGAGTAAGTATCCTTATCAAAAAACGTGCACGCCTTAATTTAGTCAGCTTTTTTCTCAATTCCAAAAATTGAGACACTTATTAATATTAGTGAAAATTTATCCCTACCAATCTCTACACAGCGATTCACATTTTTAAGGTTTCTTGTACACTAACTGAGATACAGTCCACATAAACATACATACATGCATTCATACATACATAAACATATATTTATATATCTATGTACACAGATATATATATATATATATATATATATATATATATATATATATATATATAAACTATTTAAACTGCTGTATTGCTACGACCCCATGGCTAGGGTTGTGTCTCAGGCAAGCTCTGTGCTGCATAGATGAGCCCACAAAGGGTGAAACAGTACTTAAAGTCACAATGTGGATACAGTCACGCTGTTTTTATTTGCCAAATTTAGCTCTGGGTAAGTCCTTATAAATGCACTCCGCTTATACACTCTTTTTATAAGAACAATTTTATAAGAACACTAGCCTGAAATTTCAGTGAATAATAGGCTTAAAGGTTGGATCAGGATGATAAAATTGGTGGAAGCCCTGAATAAAATAAGAACCAATTTAAGAACCTAAACAGCCCTATTTTCCACTAAAAACCCAATATACAGGTTTCCTACAGTCAGGGAAAATCAGGGAAAAATTTGAGGTTTTAAGGAAAATCAGAGCGTTGAAAATTAAGAGCAAAGTAAGCAAAAGGCTTGGCCTGTAGCCTTGCCGTAAAATGCATCTTTGGAAAACGATGTGGAAGCTTTCTTCTAACAAATGGGCATGAAAGGTACTTCCCTTGTTAACCTGAAGAGAATTGACAGCCTAGACATTCTTTTTTGATTTTCGCAAATTAGTTTGCATTTGTATTTTGTGGCTTAAGAATCCTTTTAGACAAAATGTTCTATTAATTCTTGTTATATTCTGTAAGCAACTGATGATGGATAAAGTACTATTCGAAGCATGTTTTGCAAAATAAAAAGTCTAGTTGTACTTCTTCGACTTATCTCAAAACCTTCTAGAAGAAGTATGACAAATTCAAGCTTTGTATAGTTCCCTCAACAATTCTGTTCGGTGTAAGATACACTCCCTAAACCTAATATAAACCATGATAGCGATTTACTTTAGTAATGTATTTTCCCTTGCAAGTATCTATCCTCTTGACTTCAATTGGTACGCATATACTCAATGGCTTTGCATGCAGTGCTTCCACTTTGAAAAAAATTTCCTTCCAGCTTTGACATTATTTCCTTAAATTTCCTTCCCAAAATTTCGAATTTTCCTTCCAATTTCCTTCCACCGTGAGGCCAACAAATCTATCCTAGAATTAGTTAAAATGGCCCTACAATGACGCGTAAACAGCTCTCAGTGTTTCGTGCATATTTTAAAATAGCTTTAAATGATAATTTATGTAAATTATGCTATGCTGCTATTTAATTATTTTGATTTGAGCTTGATGCAGACACAAGAGGGAAGTATATGTGTTTGAATGTTGATGAACAAAGCAAAAAAGCTGATTTTATTGCATTTTTTCAACAAAAAAAGTACGCGAGATATTACAAATATAAGAACATACAATAAATAACAGAAGAAATCAGAGCAATGATAATTGATTTTAATGTCAATGTAATACAGTCAATTCATTCTGGAAGCTAGTTTTTACAATTCGAGCGGGCAGTTGTTTACAAAAACAACTTAAAACAATATTTTTTCTCCTTTTTGTAGCAAACTTTCGAATTTCCTTAATATTCCTTATATTTTACTCGAATTTCCTTCTTTTTCCTTCTAAAGTTGATTTCCTTTTGATTTCATCTGCTGGAAGTACCTCACTCCAACCTTAAAATTTTCTTCTCGATTTCGGTAGCTCCCCTCAGCAATATTGTGTCCATACACTACCTGATCTAATCTGCGGACCGCATTTCTTTATCTTTTATGGCAGACCTATGCACCTATTTGTGGTTGCTACGCAACTTCTTGAGATTCGCTACTACATGCTGTAAACAGGATGCAATAGATGCAGAATTACATAATCACAACATGAAATGGACAGTGGAATATCGAATAAAATTAATGAATAGCTATAAAGCAGTTACAATATGTAGAGAAAATCATATCACTGAAAGAACTGAAGATAATGGTATATGGTTCCCCTGCTTGCGCGCTGTAGCGTTTTATTTTGCCATAGTTAATGTTCTGTTAACTATGATTTTGCTCAGTTATGTTTTGTGTTAAATCTGAAGTATCTCTGACACCACGGATCGTTTAAAGTAGTGCTTTGAATTTCCGGAACATTCAATAAATAGGTAGTTAAAATAGACAGTGGAAGGCACCGAGTTAGGAAACGTTAAAAAGCGCGGGCACATGCGGTCAGGGGCACCCTCATGAGCGAAAATCCTCATATCTTAGCCCCGTCATCGGAAGAGCCAACTCCCTATCGGAAAATTCCTGGCGCCGCCCTGCCCCACAGGAACCATAACAATCTGGTTCCCAGACTATGCCCTGTCTTCTAAAATAACCAGAATGTGGGACACCAACCCCCCGTATTAGGAGAATGTATAACGGCTGACTACCAAAGTCGCTAGAATGATTGATTGCTATCAAGCATCAACTATGCAAATTGCTGAACACACTATGTATTGAAAGCTCATGTTAACACTTCGATCGTACCTGTGTTTACATCTAAGCAAAAGTCCTGACGGATTGTGCCACAAGGCCTCTCACATTGCAAGAAAAGGTTATAGTAAGTCTCATTTGAACCCTTGAATTTTCTAGGCCGCCTATTCTCGTTTCTATTCTTCTAGCGCTAGTTATTTGAGGAGCTGTGTCACAGTAGCTATTAGTCACGAGTCCAATACCATTCAGGTTGTTGCATTTGTATGATTGCCTTGCATGTGTTCCATATTTGTTTTACATGACAGCTGCTTTTAGCTCAGTACACATCTTTTTCATATGAAAGCAAGTACGCAAATGGAGGAAATGCCCTCGGTGGAGCAATGGCGTCGTGACTATTTTCTGGCGAGTGTCAGATGGTAATTTACCGACAGAAACTGATAAAGCTGCAAATTTACCGACAGATTTGTGAATTTACTGAAAGAAGCGTTTTCTTAGCAAGAGTTTCATTTTTATGGGCTGCATTCATGCAAGAAAAGGAATTTTCAAGACTTTTTTACTATTTCATGGAAAACATACAGCCACTTACATTTACCGACGAATGTCATTGAATTTAAATTTACCGACGAGACCACCGAAAGTTGGGGGGTGTTACACTGACCCTACACCCCCGCCAGCTACTCCCCTGGTGGGGGGGGGCAGAACCAGCTTGTAAAATCACTTTGGAAGGGGAGGAGCCTTGCTTTATGTGAATCTCCAGGTGAATACTTCTGTTGAAGAGGCAAAGCTCACGCAATGTTTTTAATTTAGGGGGGCATTGCCTGCAAGTAGGTGCCTGTAAGAAAGTCGTTAATAAGAAAATAGTACTAGGCTGCTTCAAAAAGTTATGAAAGTTTATAAATGTATATTTTAGCAAAGTTTCTCAATAAAATGAAGTTCGGATTACCCGAAGAAATGAAACTAGACTTTTTAGCTTCCAAAACACGTTTCGAATACCTTATCCATTATCAATTGCTTACAGAATGCAATGAGAATCATTGGAATACATTCTTATGTTCATTATTCTTATCATTCATTATTCTGTTCCAATGATTCTTATTGCATTCTGTAAGCAACTGATGATGGATAAGGTATTCGAAACATGTTTGCAAACTAAAAAGCCAAGTTTTATTTCTTCGCATAATCTCACACTAGATATATACTGTATTTCTCCGCCTATAAGC
>WIPJ01000498.1:343424-357498 GCA_018155075.1 Cassiopea andromeda
CCCCCCCCCAATTTGCTCCACAGCCCTGAATGTACCTAATTGTAAAGATGAGGTCCTCTTGCACATTCCCATAGCTGCAATTCTCGTGTAAAGGCTGGTCTACTCCATGGCCTACTTTAGAGTGGCCTTAGCCACACTTTGTGGTCACGGAATCTTGAATGTGGTATTGGAAATTCAAAAGTATGGTCATTCTACAAATTTGTACTGGCATATTTTCATGGTTCCTGCAGGTTCTTTTCCTCTTCTTGAAATGCTGTTTGATGATTGCATTCTATATCTGATTGAGTCGCATGCGATTGTGAGTGAAGATTCTGCCGATACGACCAGTGAATTTTCAGTTTTAAGAAGTCGCAGTTTAGGTCGGTAAATTAATTCTTATTGACCATTTTCACTTCTCTATCCCAGGGCCTATTTCAGAGTGATCTTGGACATCTGGAGTGTGGTCTTGGGAATTGAAAAGTGCGGTCAACTTTTCACTTTTATATACTTCTTATTTAACTGAAGTCTTTCTGTGCCCTTGTCTGTATATGCTTTCTGTAACTAACAAGAGCAGTATAACATGTGTTTCAATGTGACATCAAAACTCGCAAGTCTCCACATGAAGTTTTGAATTGTTTGAAGGGCGTGGTCCCTAAGAAAGATCAAATACGGTGTGGTCAAGCTTTATCATAGCATCGGGTGGTATTGGAAACTTCCTTAAAATAGGCTTTGATCCAGTTTGGGTTTGATTCACTCTTGCTCGTGTAGATGTTGCCGCAGTCGTCATTAAATATTGCATCGCATAGCAACATTGCTATTAACAGCTTATGGGACCATTTGTGTGTATGCGCTTATAATTGCAATGCTCATTTATGTTTGCGGCAGTCAGGAGTTTGCAGCAAATACTGTAATCCAGTAGGAATGTGATAAACAATATATTCACACTGTCTGTAGAATTGAGAGGATCATGTACAAAAAGATTCATTAGACAGATGGTAGCAAGGTGAAAGAAACGCACTAAATGCTGAGTTTTGGTTGATGCACTGCGTATTTTTCGTAAAAGGTTTTATTCTTTCATTATTTTGCAGCATAAAATAGAACCAGATTCTAACAGCTTATTGGATTTCAATGTTTTTCTGCAGTAAATATCACAGCTATCTAATTTCTGTATATTCGATTGTGGTCGATTTCTCCGCATCAGAATTATGACAATGTGAGAAAATTCTTAGAGATTTATCATCGAATGATGGATTCAAGACACTCCAGTACTCTTCCATTCCTAATTGTAGAGTACGCGCCCATCTCAGACCCTCTGATTTAAATGCAATAGCTTACATACTTCGCTGTAGATAGAAAATTAACGAACTAGATATATACAATTAAGTAAACATTTGGAGCAATGGTGTCTGTTGGTATCATTGTAATTGAATTCTGACAAGATAAGGAGTTATGAAAACCTGCTCTATTTGCTGTTTGCAGGATGGATGAAAACAAGAATATAGTTGACACAGAGACGTCTTGTGGCATTGGCAGATGTCGCCCGAAGTTCATGCAAGTATTTGCAGGGCCTAAAACATTTTGTTTCTTCCTATGTCTCGTCTTGTTCTGCCAAAGTGAGTAGCACCCTTCATTGTTCCTTACTTCCGGTCCAATGTGCATTTTAGAAGTTGTTTATGGCTTACACCTTTAGGCAGAGCCGTAGGCCACTATAGTATCTAGATTTTTGCTAGTTACATATTGTCGAAGTCTTGAACAAGAGAGGCCTGACACCCGGAAGTAGAAGTATGGTTAGGGGATTTTGAACCAAGACGACCTAATCAGTACCTGCAAAAGTACAATCATACCTAATTTTAGTGTGCAGTGATAACCAATTTGTGCAGTGATAAACTCAAAACGTGCAGTGATAAATTACGAAATGTGCAGTGATAAGAACGGTGCTTAGCCATTTTGGTCATACTTGGAAAAGAGTCCCGACTTTTTTGTACATACATATTGCACAGTTTAACTGCTTGTCCAACATCTCCTTTGGAAAATGCCCCATAACCATGACAAAAAATATTCAAAAATCTTAGAATACCTTGTAGACCTAAATTTCTTGAAAACAATGTTACCAGATCACGGAATGTACTGTGAAATGCAACTGCTCAGTTTACTTGACTTTTCTTTTACGGTATCCCTGTTTTTTAGTAATGTTAACTTTATTTTTTATACTACTGGAAAAATACCTCAAAATTACCCATAAAATGTGCTGGCACACATATACCAGGTCCCCTATTGGTGTTGCCCCCTCAGAATGCCTCATTTGTTGTAAAATGTGCAGTGATAAAATTTCCTTAAAATTAGGTATGAGTACAATACTTGCTAGGCCTCATATTCACTGCTTTTTTGTCGTTCTTAAACAAGGTATATGGCTTATTCTCAAAAGATCAGGTCTTATGCAACTATGCATGTATGTGTACAGGGGCACAGTGGAGTATTGCTTTCTTTTGCTGTCAAATTGGTGCTGTTAGACATCTCATTTACCGTTCCATTTCCAGGGGCAGCGTATGTAGAATGCGGACTACTATAGAGCATGGACTTTCTTGTGTTATCAAGAAAAATGCATTAATGTGGTAAGGGGAGCAGGTGTCCAAATTGTCATAAGGCCTCAAGTTTTTGCCAGGAAAGTCTAAGGGAGGCTTTGGTACTAAATTGGGAAAAATGTTAAAAGTTTCAATATTTGGCCACAAATTAATCTTATAATAGAACGTGTACACGCTTTTTACAAGGAAATCTCCTTGGTTTTGGCGCTCTTCTTATCAGATTCTAGTATTAAAAAGTCCTTAATAGTTTCTTAATTTTCACTGCACATATAGTGCCATAAAAGAGGTGCAGACACAAGGAACCATCAAAAGTCTGAATGTTGCCTTTAATTTTGGCTAGAACTCAAGCCTAAAGGCACAAATAAGACAGGAAAGAAGTTTTATAAATGTATCTACGTGAGTTTTAGCAGTAAATGAGTAGGGCCGGGTGCATATTGCAAAGTTCGTTAGGCTTTTTACGTCGGTAGCATGAGTTCCTTGAATATTTCAGCCGTCTACATGTAGACTACTTATACAGTGGTTCCTTTTAATGAAAGGCTTGTATTTCCGTACTCACTAAATGTTTCAAACAAAAACACCTTGACACAAGGGAAATTGACTGCAAAAGATAGGCCTTTGTAGTTCGAAAACAGTTCTATTCTGCAATACTACATGCTGGGGCAGGGTTAGCGTAATAGTACCCGATTTGAATACCGTAAAAGTCAAAGTCATTCATGTGACAACACGTTTTCTAGTCTCTACTGTATTTGCGTTTATACATGAGCTCAGCATATTTGTATGTTGAGATTGTGCGAAGCTTTTTCGCATTGTGACGCAGCCATTGTGTGGCACTTTGTTGATTTATACGTCGTTCTTTGAAGTGCGAGTCATCATATTTGTCATTGCATTTTTCTCAATAGACAACTGGCCTTTGTCCCCTGTCCCCAAATCCTCAAAAATTTGGACGATTCAGGCCATGAGCTTAGAAGTTGCCGAAAATTTTTGCGGCCAGCACCCACTCATAGGATCTCAGGTCAAAATCATGCACTTAAGTTTTAAGCCCTTGTGGCACACAATATTTCTCGACCTGCTTTTGCATGAAAACACACTGACATTTATTGACTTGACTGTACAATGTATGACTGTACAAATACTTGACCTATTGAATAAATATTTTAGTAGCATACAGGTTCACTGAGTCCTGGAGCTGGGGAGCACCACATATTGTGAGGACTATGGTGAACCACGCCTTTTTTTATCCAAGCCACTTGATGATGACGCCCATGCAGTGGTGTCAAGCTCGTAGCCTGGCCTGTGTATCAGGGGTGCGTATAGGTGTATCAATCAAATGGATAATGTATTTGCAAGAAAAGACTGAACTTTCTATAATGTCACAAAGACCGAGGTTGTGCTCAACCAAAATTTCAGGAGATCTCTCCTTAGCTACAAATATAAAGCAAGAATGAAAATTGCAGAAGGTTTCTCAGGGGTGACAGAAGGCTGGCATCCTGTTACCCAGGGGTTGCATCCTGTTGTCCATGCCACCCCATGGCTACGGGCTTGAGTGGCGTGCTGAAAGACATTTAAGTGGGGGTGTAGTGACAAAAGTTTACCGACCAACGATGATCGATTACCGACAAACGAAGATCGATTGCCGAGAAGCGATGAGCGATTACCGACAACCGATGATCGATTACCGACCAACGATGATAGCAAAGCAAGTTTTACTGACAATCCGTAGAATCACCAATGTTTTCGGCAAAAGTAGGGATGTGACACCCCAAACCCCCTACTTCGACACGCCCTTGCACCTATATTACTTCAATAAAGCAACTATCCTACAATTTCACTGCAATTGCGTGCAGTGAAAAAGCAACAAAATTGTGGTAAACAGCCTTGGCATGAGGTAGAGCAGAGGCCCTTTATCCTACCCCTAACATTTTCTTCTCAAATATGAGCGAACTAAAAAGCTTGTCATTTGTAGTTGTTTTTGAACTGGTGTTGCCACTGGGAGAAAACTAAAGAAGTGGCCCTTTCCTTCTTTATGTCAGTTGTGTTTAACCTGTACTTGCTTTTCAGACTCGCCTATTTTTTAAATTACGTCAAACGTTGTGTTGATAGACATCATTAGATATGTTGTGCCATTTCTAGCCACTGTGGTTAGTTAGTGACCACGAAGTGTAACTTGTGTTTTTACATGGGCCAAGGCTGTCCCATGTGTTGCGGATTCGGTTCTCTTACTCAGACCGCACTTGAAGAGCACTTTTAGGTCAGAACACAAGTGAACTCTTTATTACTGTAAACGATGACTACGAACAACAACTCACAACAACTAACTACTAAAACAGAAACTACAGATACATAAAACAGAAAAGATTGACAGTTGTCAATTGGCCAAAAGCGGTCAATGTTTTAATTAAATGTCACTTCGTGGTGCCTCTCTAATTGTCTCCTACTGTTTGGCATCAGGGGTTCCAATCATGAACCCTACAGAAGCAATGATGACATGATACGGGACCCGTGAAACAATTACTTTAACGCGAATTCTTACCATTCCATGGTCCTTTTATTCTGCCTGAAGTGCAACCCATGACTATGTGAGGAACTATTGTGCTATTGGAGCAACTTCAGTATGTGTACATTTCTTAACAAGAGCCTCTCTAATAAAAAATTTTAATTTTTACTAAGGTGTAATTGTTGTCGAGTTATATGAGTTTAAAATCAGATTTTAACGAAGAAAAGCGCGAAGAAACGAAAACACAGAACCTACTTTGTGACGTCACAAAGTGTATCATGATAAATCACGAGAATTTGCGAATCTCAGCATTTTAAACAACTTGCAATTGAAAATAACGTTATTGTATTGGAAATTAAGGTTGCGTTTCCACAACTATATGGAGCCGTTCTGTGTAGGAACGGATAGGCTTCCCGTTTGTACAATGTCTTGGCACCGTTCTGTGCAGAACCGTTCCTTTCCATGTATTCACGCATGAGCAGTTGCAAACGACAGCCTCTTCTCCATTCATCAGGAACAAGAAAAATTCTTGGTATAGTTTTCCCACCACACACATGTTCTTTGAAGCCTTACCCAAAATTTTCTTCGCGAGCAAATTTTTCAGTTATCGTCAGCTATCGTCAGTCGAAATTCCCCTTGCCTTGTTTCTAAGCGTACCTGACGAGAACGGTTCTGGTGTTTACACGAGAACTTTTTGGCTCGGTTCCTTGCGGGACCTTCTCTCTAGGTGGACCAATTCTGGTACCGCTAGCGGTACTGTCTGGAACAGTTCCATCAGTTCCCATGTAAACGCGAGGCCTATCCGTACGGAACAGGTACAGTTCCACACGGAACCGTTCCCGTGTAAACGGTGCCTAAAGTAGAAAGCTTCATAATGTCGAGTTTAAGAAATTTTCACTATCAAGTAAATTTTCATACGAAAAACGAACGGCTGAGAAAGTTTTGCTCCTCCTTTTGACGTCACAACGCAGGTCTCCTACAATTTTCTTCAACAAATTCAAGTTCGTAATTCTTCGAAATTCGAGGAGAAAATAGTAGGGTTAGGGTGAGGGGCCTTTAGAACCACGGTAAATTGGGTGTGGCAGCATAGAGGGCGTAGTAGCTAAGCCCCCCAGTCTGTGATAGCTGGCGCCGCCCCTGAAGAAAAGGGCATTTTAACAAAACTTATGAAAAGCGGGAGAGAAGCACGTTGTCCTTATGCAACTTATAGATATGATATTTCCTTCTGTAAGCCATTGATCCTTCTTATTTTAGCTATGAGTACTGGTGGACTACTGACAGGCTCACTTCGAGACATAGAAAAGCAGTTTGGCTTTACAAGCAAGCAGACGGGTTTCATAATTGTATCTAATGATATCGCAGCCCTTTTGACAGTACCAATTGTTTCATTCTATGGTGAAAGGGGCAACAAGCCGAAATGGATTGGCTGTGGAATGCTACTTTGTGGTAACTGTTCCAAGTTTTGATTTTATTATTCATATAAAGAGCAGAAGAATCAAAGTATTCAGACATTGTGAAGCTTGTCTTGCATATATCTGCATAACAATAGCCTTTATAGAGCTCATGGATCTGGTGCAGCCAATGGCCTTGGGGCGTTATGCACGTCTTTTTGAAAATAGGAAACAGGCCTATAGAAAACTGAAACTATATTGGTCAAAAAAAGAAGCTCTAGAACTATGCTCAACCAAAAATTTAGCAACTGTAAAGCATCGTTTTGTGTAAAAAGAATTAAAAGACTTGCTTCCAACCTATAGTTTGCTTGATTATTGTTTGAAAATGATTGTAGCTTTCGATTTTAATCCGCTTGGGCCCTCTTTGTAGCAATCACCGTTTACATCCATCCAAAAATGCTCCACTTCGAAGCAATCAGTCGAGTTTCTGTTTCAAAAAAGGAACCATCAACGAAGCTTTTATTCCTGATCCAGTGAGGCGTGTTCGAACCACCAGAAGCTCTACCTATTCACACCCTTTCCAAGTTACACTACCTAATCCACGAACTCTATCTCACAAATCATCTTCATTCCTAGAACTTTATCAACTGTGGAACTCATTGCCACCCGCTACTTCCCCTGAATCCTACAATTTGTCATCTTTTAAATCTAACATCATGAAACTTGATCTTATCTCCCTCTATACTTAAACTTCCCCATTTTCTCAGTTTTCCTTTTTCGGGGCTTTGTTGTAGGCCCTACGACCTTTCCCCGACATTACTTACTAAAAAATAAAAGAAAAACTAGATGCCGATCTAATTTTTTGTTAAAAAGTGATTTCTGATAAATGAGGTAGTATGGAGTGGGATAGTCTTTGTAACTCAATGTCATATAAGACACGATTTTACAATAGCAATCATTTAAAGATACACCATCTCTTAATCCTTTCTGACCATTTTGCTATGCGATGCCATTCATGATATGTGTACAATGGCATTGAAGTACTTTTCAACCGTCTGCTTTCTCAGTCTCCATAGCCACTTAGAGAGATGTCGGGGGCCAGTTGTCCTAGGACCTCAAAGCGTAGAGGGCTTCAAAGCAAGACTAGCAGAGGTTTCCCGGGGGGTATTACCCAGGCCCTCTGTTTTTTGGCTTGCTTTTTTCGCCAGCGTACATTGCTCATCTCTTTTGCCACAGGCTTTTTGAAATCTCTCAATGACTCTGTTTATCTCCGTCATAGTATTCTTTAGCTCATTGAAGCTACATTTGTTATTTTAAACCATAGCTATCGGTGCTATCGGAACTGCACTGCCAAAATTTCTATATGGAAAGTACAACCCACCAGTCGTAACACTCTCGTCTGATGTCAACGGGATGTTATGCGCAGTCTCAAATAAAACCATAGATTACTGCATACACGACGCTTCTGTGAAAAGCAATGGCATCTACCTTCTGGTGTTCTCCCTAGCGCAAATGATCATTGGCGTAGGTGCAACACCCCTTCTCACGCTTGGCATATCTTATATTGATGAGAACGTGGACCCGAAGCATTCACCCATTTATATGGGTATCACATACACTGCGACATTCGTTGGAGCTACAGCAGGACTGATCGTGACAGGCTTTTTCCTCAAGACCTTCGTTGAGATAGATCTGGTAGGTACATAGTGACAATAAAGGTAGGAGCCCATATCCTATTATATCTAAAGGATAGTTAAATTTGGCCATCTACATATGAGGTAGGGTGGCCAGCTCTTTTCTTCTCCGCCTTTGTCTTTTCAGTGCTGCCACTGGGTGCCCAATCATTGTTGGGTGAAAAGTGAGCGTGCATATAGCCATGGCTCGGTTGCCCCTCGAACCATCGCTGATAAAGTGCCAGTAGATCTTGCCTATGGATAGCTTTACGGTCAATACACGTAATTTTGTTTGAATATTCTTCATCAATCATGACCCTTGATATACCTATTAGAACCACTGCGATGTCGCTTGTTGTTCAGCAATCGTAGGTTTAGCAACAATATAAATTGGTACAGCCTAGCCATCCTTTATCTAGAGATTTATTTTCAAAGACATGAACTCCAATGTAAAATGAATTTCTCTAGATTGAGCAGAAAATTGAGCAAGACAATTCGAATCTTAACAATGTAGCGTACCAGAATCCTGGGGATCTCCAGAACCTTTGCCGGCTGCCAATTTCTTAAATTAATGCTTCCTCGGGTTTTGGCCACAAATTAGTGCAGTATTTTTGAGGAAGTCATACATACTTTACATGTATATAGCTTGATTACAAATTTAACAAGAAATTCTCTGTGCCATGTCATAAACTTGACAAAGCCTTCCTCAGTCAGATGCCATGTTCCTCAAGCTGATAATTTTTGTTTTAAACGTGCTAAGGTCCTCCTCCGATTAACAGCCATAGACTCGTAACTTTTTTCCAAATCCTTTAGCATTACATCTAATTGTTCCACGAAATTCCTTTGCAGCCTCGTGGTGTCAATATTGATGTCAACGATCAGCGGTGGATAGGTGCTTGGTGGCAGGGCTTTACATATGTATCACTTGTCATGTTTGCTGTTGCACCGTTCGTATTCTTGTTTCCTAATAAGCTGCGGGGGAGCTACCTGAGAAAAGAGGCAATTGCCAAAGGTGAACTGAAAGCTGCCGATGATACATTGACGACAAATTTCAGTGGATTTTTGAAATCAACTAAATATCTTATCAAGAACAAATGTTACATTTTTGCCGTACTAGGAGTAACAGTGACAACAGTAATTGGCGCAGGCCTCGGTTCCTCGTTTCCCAAGTTTCTTATTCTGAAATTCGGCGCATCAACAGATGTCGCGGCAATTGCATCAGGATCCGCATTACTGCCTTCGATGTTTTGTGAGTGCACGAGAAATCTTCTTCTATTTGCTTGACAAACCTCTTTGCTTCACTAGCAGTGTTTTAGGTGTATTTTTAGAGTTTAGTATGTTCTGAATGCATGTTCGTTCAAATGGAAAGAAAAACATTGAAGCTTTTGATTATTTTCCTCCTCTTAACTGCATTCTCGGGGACCTTTGTAGATTGAATACAACAGTTGTAAATGCAATGGAAAGTTTGCATAGGAATATAGAAAGGAATTGTTATCTACTTTGAGTCGATGATGGTAGCTTTCAACTCCCCCCTTAGGAAGTTAAATATCTCCCCAAGTTGGAAAAAACTTCACTAGGATATAGTCATTACAGCTATGGGAAGGTGTGTGTGCTGATATAGTTTGTAGTACTCCATCAAGCGTCTCTCTTAAATGCCACTCCCAAATGTCTCTCGTAGTCTCCCCTTATCTTTGCCAAAATCTCCTGCATGTTTTATTTGCTAACGTTTGCTGGGACGACTATCGACGTGATTCAATTTTCTGGTTCACAGTTGGTGTTATGGCTGGTTCCATTATCATGCGAAGGCTCCCTTTAAAAAGGTCAATACAAACTGCTGCAAAGCTCTGCATGGTATTCTCATTGCTACTTGGGGGATTTTTTGGCGCTTTCATGATACCTGGCTGCAAAGAACCAAACATTGTTGGTGCAGCTCTCCCATACCGAAATTCGTATGGAACATAAGTGACATTATTTTATTATTTTCTATTTTTATATTAAGTACTCTTGGCTGCCTAATAGAATGGGGTGGCCCAATAACCGTAGGGTCGGGAAGCTTTTTGGCATTTGATTAGCTTGGGGGGCTTTATTCAGTAGGGAAATGGTCGGAAAATTTTGATATGCGATGTTGATGCGAAAAATTGAGAGCGATAAACTTTGGTATGGGCAAACAGGTCAGGCACGTGTGCATTTATGAATGCTTGTGCTTCAGCAGTATGTATATGTATGTGAATATACATCACATAGTAATGGCAAGCTTTGGACAAGACCAAAAATTAAAAAGCAGGAATCTTAACAAGGTCTGGGGGTTGGAAAAAGCTTTAAAGTTAATAAGCGTCCTCCTTTCTACTTGACACCCAAGAGTACTTGGATTAAATGCGGGAGAAGTACAGCATTTCTTACAAACGTCATTATGCCGTAAGATGCTTGCTTGAATCTGGCTTTTAAAGGAAGGTTGCATTGGCTGCATGCTCAAGAGAAATCCAAATCTATAGTCATACATTTGAGATTTTTTCTTTGCAATGTGTTTTATTGTGAATTCTGGACTTTCAAGGAGCTATTTCAAAGCGAGGTATTAATATTCAAATTTAATGTAAACTATAGGATCCTTGATAAGCTGGAAACACTATGATAGACTATGTATCTTCAAGATTGTGTATAAAGTATTACACGTTGACTTTTAACTCCATATTGTTTAATACCTTACTTATTCGAGAATAAGCCATCTTTTGATGTTTGCTAGAATTTACCAATTGCAAATTATTTAGATCCAATTCAATAACTATGAATTCAATGTGCAATCAAGGATGCAATTGCGATCGATCTGCCTTCAACCCTGGCTGTGGGACAGACGGTATGACGTACTTCTCCCCATGCTATGCTGGCTGTACGGCAAACATGAGCACAAATGTAAGTGTTTCTAGTACTTTTTTTTTTAATAAGAGAACCATCATTTTGCCTGAAACTTATTTTATTAACTTTTCCCAAAACTGAACCAGAGATTTTCTTATTTCTTACTGAAATAAACTGGCTAAAATGGGTTGGACTTTCTTTGTTTGTCGTGTATACTCGATTTTGAATTCCAACATTATCATTTTGAATGAAGTCATAATGTATTAGCATTACTTGGCCAACAAAAATACTTAATTTTGGAAATTGAGCCTTGTGATTTTCTTAACATTTTCTCAAGATTTTCGCCATTTTAGCCTCATTTTCTTATAAGCTTTTCTCTTGTAAAAAGTGTGTATTTGCAGATAGATAAATAGAACGAATTTTATCGAGAGCAATACATGTAATAATTCATCTTCTGCCAAAGTAGAGATCATATTCCAATCCTCGCAAATGCACTTACAGCTTATAGTGGTTCTACAGAATTTGTGACATCTTTCTACTGAATTTTTGATACAACACCCAGATCACTTATACTGTTCTACGTAATATAGTCTCAAGGTCATGTGAGAAATTCTGAGTGTGCCAAGTTGTTAAATGATGATGGTTCATGGATGTAGTGAGCGTAGTTAATTGCCATGTTTTGCTGGACGTTTCTGAATGTGAAATAGCATGGAAAACAAATTTCACCAGCTGCCAAAACAGTTTTACTCTATATAATGACACCAGAACTCAGTAATGTTTTATTTCGTATTTCCTTAACTTTGCCTAGAACTCTGTCCATACTTGAACTTGCTACTTTTGTACCTTATGTACCAGTTCCTGCCCTAGCTGCAGCTAGAAGTCGCCCAGTAGAATTCGAGGTATGAGACAAACTCCTTAAGATGACAATGGCCATCTGTGAAGTCACCGTTATATTCTTAATGCTTTCGCACATTTTCAGATGTATACAAACTGCAGTTGCATACAAGCTACAGGAGATCCTGGTACAGTAAAAAAGCAATTAGTGCTTGGGGAATGTAACAGGAATTGCAAGAATTTGTACATGTTTCTGGCTTCCGCATGTATTGTCGCTTTGATGGCTTTCGTGAAAGCAACACCCCACAAGATGATAGTATTACGGTAAAATCAATTTTTTCTATCATTTTGAGAGTATTTCTCAAACATGCATGGGTGTTGCACACCACACATACAGTCCACACAGACGAACTCCATTGCTTAGTCTATTAGTTAGAGTTTGCATCAAATGAATGCCTCGCTATGCCATTACTGCTAGTGTCCTGTAATTTGATGAATAGAAATCTTATAAATTGATGTAAATTACGAATTTCTGTTAAATCAATTTACTTATGATTCAGAAATTGAAGTGCATGCAATGGTATTGACAACACTAACTTTCATAATCTGTCTACTGTATTAGAGCTCAAAGCTCTTACTGCTTCTGAAATTTGTTAATGTTAGCCTGACACGAGTCTGTATACCAGTGGTCTTCAACCAGATCATCTCGTTAGGATGAGTAGTTGTACAATTCAGATCAAGAAATGCCATTATCGTTTGTTCACTAATAGGATTGTACCTGAGAACCAGAGATCGTATGCCCTTGGCATTCAACTACTATTGGTACGAACGCTAGGTTTTATTCCAAGCCCAGTTATCATTGGAGCTGTGATAGATTCAAATTGCGTTCTCTGGTCAAAAACCCCATGTGGTAAAACAGGCAGCTGCTTGGCTTATCAGAATGAACGGTTTTCACAAAATGTTGCTGTGTTCGGCGGAGTTTGTGGAGGTATCACAATGATATATTTATTTTTGTGCATTGATAGCATCCTGCATTTATATTACTCTGCATTAATATTATTCTAATTGTGTAGTATCTTGTATTATTATTATCTTGTTATCCTGTATTAATATTTTCCTGCATCAGTATTATTCTACACCAATATCCTGCCTTGCTATTATCTTACATTGATGCTACCCTATATTATCATTCAGCGGTACCGAGAGGGGGGCGGGGGCACATTGCCCCAGGGCCACAAGCTCGAAGGGGCCTCACAACACCCAATGCTTCAATATCTGGGGGGCCTCATAAAGTAAACCAGCAGTAATTTTCCAAAGTTAATTTCTAGACCCTGAATATTTTCTGCTCCCTTCGCTCGCATGGGGCCTAGTTTTTCTCTTTGCCCCGGGGCTTCAGAATTCTCTCGGCGGCCATGTTAGCGTTTTCTGTATCAATATTATCATGCATGATATTTTCCTGCATTAATATTACCCTACACGTATAGTAGCCTGCAGTAATATTACTTTGTAATCCTGCATTAGTGTTCTCTTGCATTATCATTATCCTGGACCAATATCATCGTGCACTAATATTATCCTTCAATAATATAATTGTGCAGTAACATTGCACTCTAATGACATTATCTGTATAAGTACTATCCTACATTACTAGTACACTCTTTTTATAAGAATAAAGTCTATAAGAATATTGAGGCTCAAAATTGCTAAAATTTAAGAATAATTTAAGAATATTGCCAGGCTCAACCTTCATCAAAACTAAAATATTTTGTTAATCGAATCAAATTAATGAAGAGTTTCCTCCCAAAACAAAACATTTGTCACTTTGACGCTATATATATCTCTATGTTATACAATCAGCCGCTCTGTAAGTAATTTCCGTTGTCAAACATGAATATTACATTTTCATTGATGATATTGATGGAGTTGAAATAATACTTTTCGACTAAAACCGTATTTTGACTTGTTCTGTTTGTTCTCGTTGAAATTTACGGTGAATCAATGCATCAAAAATGATTTAATATGTTTCTTTGATCTTAAGGCGAATTTACACCTTGTGTTGAGCAAGAAAAATTTAAGAATAATTTAAGAATAATCTGAGGCTCAAAACCGGAAATTTTTAAGAATATTGAGGCTCAGAAAAAAATTAGGTATTCTTATAAAAAAAAAGAGTGTAACCTGCATGCACTCTCAAGTGCCAAATAAACGGGGGGTCCTAACAAACGGGGGTCCTAATAAACAGGGGGTTCGGAATAAATTCCGAAATTTAATTAA
>WIPJ01000498.1:374564-402524 GCA_018155075.1 Cassiopea andromeda
ATATATATATATATATATATATATATATATATATATATATATGTGTGTGTGTGTGTGTATATATATGTATATATATATATATATATATTCATATTTAAATATGCGGGGTGAGTGGCCAAGCGGCCCAGCCAGTTTAATTAGCTTAACTGAAGTTAAGTATGGTTGTGTACGGTCAGAAACTGGATGGGTGACCTTCCAGATGAACGACCAAAACAGCTCACTGCGCCGTCTTTCGGAAAGGACGTTAAAGTAGGGGTCTCATGCCTGAATGCGGCTTGCATAATAGACATAGATTAGCTGATAAAGCTAGGTATAACAGCCTACTCAAAAATATATTAAACAACAATGACCGTGAAAATATTTGCCTTCCCACTTCGTTGCCTCTTTCATGTACCCCCCCCCCAACTTTCCTAGTTTATCGTCTCTTCCTAGGTATCAATAAATTGCCATGGGTTGTGTTGTAGGAACAAGATGTCAATCCTTTTAAGATATCGATAAGATGCCAACCTTTTCCCATGGCTTTATAGCTTTGATAATTAATTTGTTTGCAGCTAAAACTTTTCTCCATCTGTCATTTGCTTTTATTGTCAATATGAATCCAAACAATTTTTAACTTACATGTTAAGTTCATGGTCATTGTTTATAAATTCACAAGCGAGGTCATTGTTTTAGGTTTGTAGACAAATTGTCCTTCTCTTAAACATTCATCTGCGCCATTTTACTGCAACGATTATTAAATTTACTCTCCAGCACTCTCCATTGAATTCTCTTCTTCTGTTCAGGTTTTTTGTAGGAAGAGAGTATAGAATGCTGCAAGAATTCTGTTGTTGTATTGTTGTCTTTCTATTTTTAACCGTATTTACAACGCTGCCTGTTGTGCTAAATTTTCCTAAGGTTGATCTTCACTAGACAATCTCTATGATTACTTTTTTAGGCTGGCGAACAGATGCTATTTCCAGGTGATGTCTTACACGAACAGTCATTTGCATATCTTGTTATTAACCCTTTGAAAAGGAATGTGACAATTTGGTTTCATTGCTGGAAATAACTACCATGGATGTATTGGGAAATGCTAGTGAGCTATAGTATTTTCAATGTATAACTATGTAGCTGAACCATTTGTGACGGTGAACGTAGTTAGCACAGTGTAATATATGATTTTTAAAGAAAATTGCTATGCAATATCAACATTATATTTTTTTGTGTAGGGGCGGGCATTGAAACGTTTGTTGGTTGGTTGGTTGGTTGGTTGATTGGTTGATTGGTTGGTTGGTTGGTTGATTGATTGATTGGTTGGATGGTTGGTTGGTTGGTTGGTTGATTGATTGGTTGGTTGGTTGATTGGTTGATTGATTGGTTAGTTGGTTGGCTGGTTGGTTGGTTTGGGGGGAGGAGGTGCTGGATAGGGCCGAGTGCATGTTTCTTGTCGTCTGATGTCTATTGTTTCACTGGCTTTTTGCAGCTTTCCATGAACTGACTTTTATTTTAAGAGTGGACCGACTCATGATCTTTTGGGTATATTAGTATTCTGAAAATGTAGATAGATAAGTAAGAACGACATGTGTTTCGAATCTTAATTAATTCATTTAAAAACCAATCATTCAAAGTCTACTCTTGATTCTCATACTGTTTCCATTTCTGCAAAAATTATTAAATGTCAATCAGGTTTCCAATATAATTTGCTGCAGGCAAAAAGGTTATCGCACTCCCACAAACCCTTTTTGTACGCCCTGTTTATCTAGTATGCACTCGTAGGTCTTATCCTTTCAGCTAAAATTATAGCTAACTCGAGAAACTTGCGTCTAGATTACCCTGCAGCAGTGCGGTTGATCTGAAGGTTTTATCTTTTACATGGCCTATCCACAATTTGTTAATGGGTACTCCATGTTGTTTTGCTATTATTATAAAACTGAAAGCCTAGCAACACAACTGAAAGTAGTAATAGCTTGTGGAAAAATGTGTCAATGTTTTTTACCATTTAGAGTCAGGTGATGCCTTGTTTGCCTTGAAAGTTGTTAAAGAACGCTAATCATCAACTTGTTCTCCGCTTCTTTTTCTTTACTACTGTTTGTTATTATTGTTGGGAGACTTGAAGTTTTGCTTGTTCTAGAAAGGGATTGTATACTACCATGGTATCGATGTGTGTTCCAGCCAGCCTCACTTCTCATCAATGGTCCCCACGTAGTAACAAGATCGTTAGTAAAGAATTTGGCTCGATCACTGAAACTCCTGAAGGCCCTATCTTTGAAATCTGTTATAGCCAATCTATGGCTTCTACTAACATCTGATGCAAGTGATACTTTAGAAGTCAGCTCTTGAACTGCCAACCTTCTTAGTTGTACGTCAATTGGATCGAAGCAAATTCGCTCACTTTCTTTCCGGTAGCTGTTGCTCATCTGCGCTGACTTCAGTTCTAAGATTTGATGCAAACTGCAAAATGTCCCTGACTTTTGCTGTAGCTGTTTCTGATCAATTGCTGAAAGTCCATGAAATGTTGTGCCAATGTTGATAAATCGTGGTTTAACCCACTTACATTCCTTTACTTCTTTTGCTTCTCCATCTATTCCTTCAGTTTCCTTATTGACCAGCTTTCCAGTTCTCCCTGTTTTTCTCTTTAGTATGAGAGTTAATTTCGAGCGCAGTCGCAGATTATTCGCAAAAACAGTTTTTGTGCGATCTTCTCGTGAGTTCCTTTGCATCGCTTTTTCCAGCAAGAACTGTGTTTTCATTAATCACAGATTTCTAACTCCTTGGATATTCTAGAGCACGATTGAAAAAAGTAATTAGCAAATCTTCGACTTATCTGCTTATTGTGCAATTAGTCAGTGAGAGATTCATGGAACAGTAACGTCCTTATTTTGAAATAAGAGTTCTATATTTGGATAGATGCATCTTCTCTTTAAAAATCCTACTCACCGAAACCTTTTTGTGAAGATTCAGAGTACTTTGTACCTTCTGTTCTTCTGAATAAAGTACAATCTCTTGAAGGAAGTAACTATATCTGTTTTTACATATAATCAATAAAGTTCTTTGTAGATTCCATCTGCGACCTCTATCCTCATTAACTGCATTTATTAGTCATATCTTGAAAATGCTTCAGAATTCTGTTCACTTACTCATTAACCAGAATGAATGGCACACAGATATTCACATCTTCAGTAGGTAGCTATTCAATTACTGACCTTTCAATCCCATATACCTTTCTGTTTTTCATTTGTCTTCATTTTACTTGCTTTGTTCTCTAAATTTGCTACAATATAGGTCAATAATTTCAGGTTCTGTCTATTTGTGAAAACTGGTATGCAATATACCATTAAGCGATAGGTGTTAATGAGAATGAAGCTTAACAATTCATAGCGCTTTGAAAATCGCTCCTAGTCTGCTACTTAGCTGGAGTGATGTTAAATAAATCGGGTTTGCAAAATTGCATGTGAAGCATCAACAAATATGAGCAAGTGGTTGGAATGATTGAAGGCAACCGTTAAGAAAGCCAAGGTGACGATTTGATTTGTCCAATGTATCATAAATAGCGTTGACTGCTTTGTTTGCTGTTGAAGTGGACGTAAAGCAACACTTTTAAATTTTGAACATGCATTTCATGTAAATTCATCTATTACCATACTACCAGATTATTGGGCAGGTTGCCATTTTATTTTGAGAAAAATGCTCTTTTGTTTAAAAATAGCAAGTGAAGATAGCAAGGATCCTGCTATTCTATATTTCATAGCTCAGTTCTATATTGTATACTATACATTTTGGCTCAATATTCTATTCACCACAATGAGTTAATCATACGTTCTTACCTATCGCCTAATCATTTTGTCCCTGCCTAGCATGGAAGAAGAGTAAACAGTAGCGTAACTAGGACACTCGATACCTAAGTCTTCAGCAGGATGGTGCCCAGTCTTAGTTCTTCTCTCTAAACAAACAAAAGACTGGTCTCTGTGAAGCCCCATCGGGGCCTCAAAAGCTTGTACCCTTTGGAGTTGTCCCACCCCAAGCCCAAGGCGCTTGCGCCACTGCGTATAGACAGCTCAATAAATAAGCAACGTGCCGGCACAATCCACGTCTTGAGTGCTGGACGAGCACTCGCTCTTTACCCTCCAAGCAGTGAAAGGGAAGGTGTTGATAGCATGTAGAGGTAACCAGGCCCGTCGGAACGAAATTGATATTGGGGGGGCTGCGAGCGAAGCGAGCTAAAATGGGGGTCCGGGGGCTTTCCCCCGGGAAAATTTTTCAAGACCACGCCTTTTTTATCGCTGGAAACGCCCTTTCTGTACAAATTAAACAATTCAAATGATGTTGAAATGACGTTATTTAGATGTTTAATTGACAACGAACACTATTTGCTAATTTTTAAATCTTGTAAATTGAATTTTATGATTGGCTGACATCCATATATCTGTCATATCATCCACTAACATTACCTTTCCTAAACTTCAAATGGGCTTAAAAAGATTAGGTTGATCTAATGTCTTTATCAGCTTAAAGCTTGCCCGTTAAAGCATTTTTTCGAGAATTTAAGGAACAAACTCTAGCAAATTATTGGGGGGGCTGAAGCCCCCCCCCGGTTCCGACGGGCCTGGAGGTAACAACTGCGAAGTTTGCTGGCAAGCTGCCCTTCCATATGAAGCCGATGCCTTAGGACATGTGTTTTCCTTAGCCTTGCGGGCCCTGTACTTTGTTGATCCCTATTTTTCTTCTAGTAAGTTCCCTCGTCGTTTCCATGTTTACAAATTTGGTAGTCTTGCAGCATGAATTTCATCAAATACGACAGAATTTAATGTCACGTTGTATGCTAGTTGCGTTACTGCTTACCTCTTTGATTCAGTTTCTTTGATTTCTTGCGCTCTGTACTCGTATTGAGGTGTTGTGCTTTCAGGTACACATTCTGTTATTTCGTAATCTATTCAGCGTTCTGTTTCATTGTGTCCTATATTGTCCTGTTCAAAGTAAGGACTAGTCTTATCATAGCATGTTGCCAATACAGTATCAACCTCTATACCCACTATTGTCAGTTATCGAGTGATAACTTCAGAATTATGCCCTATGGTTTCATCCTATATCTTTTGAATTGATTGTTATTACGCTTCATTTTGCGGAGTATCATGGCTTGTTGCTAAAACATATTCATATCACGCCTTTTGCAAGTTGGGGGAAGGGGTCATGGAACGCTTTAAAACCTTGCAGCTCACAGTGTTTTCATTTGTAAGCAGCATGTTATAAAGAGGGTTGCATGTTATGTGAGCAGCATGTTATAAAGAGGGTTGCATGTTACGTGAGCAGCATAGTAGGGGGGAGGGGGGCTCCCGAATGCAGATTTTTTCGAAAATTTCACCACCCATTTCCATTTATTAAGCACCCCCCAACTTAGCAATTTTCACTAACCTAAAGTTTTAAAAGCTTTAAAAAGAACAAGTTTACTAGTAAATAAAATACACTAGCTTTGTGAATGCAAATCAATATTGACAAGTAAGGGAATCACAACAAACTATAAACCTTATACAATATCAACACCTAATTGCAGTTATTTTTGAAGTGTTTGGGTTCCCATACTGTCTGTTGAGCATTGACCCTCCCATCTATAAACGAGCCCCCGCCAATTTATGCTTTCTTAGCAAAAATGTTCGCCCCCTCCTTTTTGTAGCCCCTTAATATTCGCTGCCAAAGAGTAGGTATGTTATTACTCATGAGTGGGCTATCACACTTCGTGAAAAAATACAGCCCTGGCGTGGATTTGAATGTTAGTGGGTTGGACAGAGAATCACGAATTGCTCTACTACGGTATTTCTCAAATAGGAAGTGGAGGGCACGTATGACTATGGGAAACAGGTGTACATATACAATTTGTACAGATAATGGTCTTATTCAAAGTGAGTGGGGGAGCGCAACATATTTTCTCTTTCGTGGAGGGCCTTGCAACAATTAGTTAGAGGCACTGCCACTTCTGCACCATCGGCAATGTACATATGTTTATGTATATTTACTATAGAAAGTTGTCATTATCTTGTCGAAGCAAATAAATACTCAGAAAAACTACTTTTCAACGTTTCGCATACACTTCTTCAGAACCAAGCTTCTTTGCACATTTATATATCCCAGACTATGTTGTTATGAATAATGACAATGCAATGAATTACGTACTATGAATACAGTGGCAATAACAAAAAAGCAATTAAAGATTTAATTGCCCAGCTTGCCGAGAGGAGGAGCCAAGTTGACGATAAGCGATAGTTCTGATGAGGCGATAAGGGGCATTTTAGTGTTGTTTTTCTAAACACTTAAGACTAAACACGCATACGGGTCATTTCATGCGAAATCATCATGTTCTCAGAATTCATTCATTATCACATATCTTAGGACTTATTATGAAATATGAAGGATTCCAAATTTTCACTTCATTCTCTCAATCCATTCAAGAGTTATGGCTTTTTGAACATTTGGGGGTTCCCCACAAAATATGAGGAAATGGGTGTGGCTCTTCTCCAGGTGGTCCTGGTCCTATGAAAACAAGTACAACATTTCATCCTCTAAAGTTAGAGCATTGAAAAGGTAGACTCTACCACATTAGACAGGAGGAGAATTGAATTATTTACTTTATTTTCTTATGTCTTGACCCTAAATTTGCTTTGTTCCCAGTGGAAAACTTAAGTAAAGAAATTTCTTAATGAAAAGTTTGGTGGCCGGTGTTTCTTTTCTGGAGGAGGGGGGTTGATGAAACAATGCAGACTTTAACTGAATACCATTAGAAATGTACTTTAGCAGGGTAGCCACTCAAATTTTGCAATAACATTCTAAGAGCTTTAGAGGACTTTCAGGGACGCCTGCGCGTACTTAAAGCAAGGGGGCAAGGCTTCTACTAAAGGCACATCTCTGCACATGAAGGTGCTTCCACAGGGGTAGAGTCATGTCATAGCTTCCAGGAGTAAAATTACATTGCAGGAGTTTCCAGAAGTAGTGTCCACCCTGTTTAGGACTCCATTTAGAAATATGGAACAACAGGGGGTAGGAGTGTCCACCTGTTTGCTAGAAGCACGTGCTACTGTAAGGCAAAACTTTCCAGTAGTCTAAAGGAAATGTGCAAAATCAGGTCCCCTATTTTACCTTGTAAACTGCTGAATTGTAGGAGTTGACTCTTGCAACTTTTCTATATCTACAATTATCCAAAAATGTTAGCTAGATTTGTACCTTTCTGACAGTTTTTGAAATTTTTGTCACTGGTATTAGTGGATACATGTCATGCAGGCATGAAAGTCTCTTGTAAAGAACATTGTGGGAAAATGAGGGGATTTCAACTATAGTCTGAGATACTGGGGGGGGGGAGTTCTCCATTGCATACTCTTTGAACTATCACTAGCAGTACATTTCCACGATAATAGGATTAGTCTATACAGGGTTCATTCCCATTCTGCCTAATATTCTTTCCTGACTTATCCTGACTTTTTTCTTGAAAATAAAGTTATTTTTCCTGACTGCATATCAGGAATACATAATACTTTTTCTGTCCACCTGGCATTACAAATGATGCCACTGATCCATTATTTACAGGAAGCAATTAAATAAATTTTGCCAATTTAGGTTAAAAAGGTGCCTCTCTAGTCAACTGTTTTCTCCATCAAGAAAGCAAATATGAAAACCTCAGCAATTCAGAAACTCTTTCCAATCATCAATATGCCAAATAACTTCAATGACTACAACTGATAGAAAGGATATATGAACAGTTATCAGTTTGTATTACACTAATGGTGAGTTGCACAGTCATACCTTCAACTTACACTTTGACAATGTCTAGCACCTGCCTCATACATGCATAAACGTGAATGATACTCTGTAACGGAAAATGAACGGTGGTACAATATTCTCAAAAGAAAAATCGTCAACTTTTCAATTTGATAATACGTACTAAAACAGGAACTGTGCAATGATTGATAATGAGCAATTTCAACTAACTCATGAAATTCACTCTTAAAAACTTTATTAGGCTTCAAAAATCCAGTAATGAACTTTCTTAACTTTTTGAGCAACTGGGTACTACTTCCTTATAAACCACTTTTTATGAAAAAAACGTGTATTCATTTTAGTGACTTTTGTCTGCGCTCAAATGAAACTTATCAAGAAGGTGCTAACTTCTTGGAAATGGAGGAAGCCCTACTTTTGCCTGATGGAAAGCAGGCCAGTAGTAAGAAAGTCTATAAAGAGAGGGCATGGCAATTGTGGACCCTAACTGCAAGCACTGTGGTATAGGGGCTGGCCCCCTGGAAAGATTTTCAGAGACACACCCTCTAGAATTCCAGAAAAGCCCCCTTTACTATATACAATAAAACTTGGTGTCTTCTTTGGTCTTTTTCTGTGATATGAACATATTCTGGAATTTATATACAGCAGGATTCATGTGCATCATGGCTGCCTTGCAAAAGGGATGCAACTGCCCTACAAATTTGTTGGGGGGTCACAACCCATACCCTCCACAGTACTTGCAAGCTGCAGCTACATCCAAGATAATTAAAATCTAAACCTTGGAGCAATACATGTAAGATGGTATCTGCAATCCAGATTTGTATTCTGCATGATTGAACAGCACTCTCACTTTATGAAATGACATTTTGGAATTGCAGATTGTGTATTTGCATTTCAGAATACATGTTTGTGTTTTAAACTTGACCAATGAACTTTGAACATTGTTATAACTCCACAATTGCGCATCACAGAATTCATGTGACTGATAAAAATTTCCTAACTTTTTCCTGACTTTCTTCAAGTTTTATTAAAATTTCCTCATTTTTCATGACTTTTCCTGACTGCCTTTAAACCTATACTTTCTTCCTGATTTTCCTGACCATATGAACCCTGTCTATAAGAACAAAGAGCAAAAATTCTGCTTGGAATCAAATTTGAATAAAACTAAAAGTAAAGATAGCATGAATAAAGTTAATGTGAAAGACTAACTGCAAAGCCCTGTCTTTAGATAACCTTATCTATGAAAGAGCCTATTCAATGAGAGCAATTGCAATTACCAAGAAACATAGAAACAACTGTTATATGTAAGATATTTGTCCAGTTGATGGCAATACAACATTGGGAATAATCAAGTGGTGTATCTTATTGTGTTTATAGGGGTGTGTGAGAAAGTAAAGCTGTAGTTATTGATAGAACATACAAAGGAAATTGGTCAGAGTGAAAGCCGTACTGGTTACCAATCAATAACTTTGCATAGGTAGAATAGATCACTATACATTGCCACACCCATAGGGGGACCAGGGAAGAGATGTTGGGGGCTGTAACTATCAAAGTGCTGACAGTCAGTGATGGTAGAACAATTTAGCATTTGGTGAACTAAGCCCTTCAACTTAGCTTGAAAATAGAAAACTAGGTTCTGAAAGTGCATAGAAATCTTCAAAAAGTTAGGTGCCAATGGGGGGCTCAGTGAAGTTCTGGGGGGTTTCATCCCCTGAGCATTCCCTATGGTGCCATCCCTGCCCACTCTCTTTTGCAAAGTGTACATATGAAGATAAAACTAGCCATTAAATAATATATATCATTATACTATGGGCCCACGAACTGATAGCAAGCTAAAATGACAGCTATAAAATGTCTCAAAAATGAATGTTGTGGTCTCAATAAAGTGAACAAGTCAACAAAATATTACATCTGTGGTGTATGACTAAGCTGCAACAGACTTTCTACATAGCTTTAAACAAATAGAAAATACTTTTTAAATATGAATATTTTGAAATTACGCTGTCCTGCTATTGTAGTCATGGTTTGTAGCTCTATCTGGTGCTTCTTGAACTACAGATGATACCTAGTCAACACCAAACAAATCTGGGTGGGGAGCAGATGGCTCTTTCCCCACTGTGGATGATTCATCAAATTCTCTTAAGTCTGGGTACATTGCCCCTTGTTGAGGATACTGTGGTGTTCCAGGGCTATCATGAATTGGGTAGGGTGGAGAAATTCGTTCATTTCCATGGGCACAATATGAGCTGTTAGATGGGTAAGGTGAATTTCCTCCAGTCATACTTGGTTCACCACTATGGTAAGGAAACCTGTTTCTTAAATCATGGTCTTGTGAATAAAGATCAGGTATATTCCAACCATATTGCGGATAAGCTGGATGCTGACCCATTCCATTACTTTGATTTCCACTTCCTGGAAAGTGTGTCTCTTCCAAGCTCCTTCTGATAGCCTCTTGGAGCTCTTGTTCTTCTCTTGCATTCACATCTTCTCTATTATCATGTCTTTCATTCACATGTCTATATCCTAGAAAGACATAGTTGGAATTTAAAGGAGAAGATGGCTCCTAACCCACCTCCTCTCCAAACAGAAAATTTCATGTGAAAAGGGGCTAATGTTGTAATTTGTTCTTTGTTTAGGTCATATAACTATGATTATTGCTGCTTTGTTTTGCACAAGGATAATTGTGGATAAGGATGCAAGCCAAGGCATACTTATGTGAATATTATAGTTACACTTGATCTGTTAGCCATAAGTGTGGGTAAGGGCCACTGTATGACATGACAGTTAGGATCTCAATGCTAACAATTTCAATGTAAAACTTCCTCAACTAAAACTTACTAGATACTACACTGATTCTGTGGTTCAATAGCATTCTACTAGGGCATAATCATACACACAACTAAATCAAAAATAGATTGGTTGTGATACCTGACTGTCCAGATTGATAAGTATATGAGTGATTTTGTCTTGCAGGATATCTCTGGTTTGGACCATTACCTTCAAAACATAGCAATAGGATTTTACAAGGAGAAATAACATCCATCATGAAGAATAGCTACCCATCTATCTCATTCAACCTCTATTATCACTTTAACACATCATTTGTATGCCATTTTCAGTAGTAACTAGTCATTTATCCCTTAATTTAACTATTGTGTACTGTAGTAGAAGGCAAGGTAACCCATTTTAATCTCCCAAGAAAAATTTTTACATCATAGAAAGTACTGATTAAAACAAAGGCTACTAGGCATAAAGAGGTAGAGTGATCTCCAAGAGGGTCTGTACAAAAGAAGTTGTTTACCTTGGGTTTGGCCAATAAATTGATCAACTTTGTTAATCACTTTCTCCAATGGGCCATATACAAATCCAAAACCAACAAGAATTCCTGCTAAGTGACCAGCAAATGATGCATTGGGTACCAAAATCTGAATGAGCACCAATTCAACCCAGCAAGCAAGCTGTGCAGGGACAGTAACTGGTAAACCAAGGATGTGCACAGACTCTTCCCACATGTTATTTGTAGTTAAAACTTTCAATGCAAAGATGACAGCAGAAAAGCCAGCAGCACAGGATGTGAGGTAGGAACTATTCCACAACATTGTAGCCAAAAGGCGATTCAATATGGTCAACAATATTTGCGACAAAACTGCAAATACAATGATTATGATAAAGAACTTCCTGCTACCATATCTCCTTTCAAGTGTCCTTCCCTTCCAAAGGAAAGATATCATATTGAAGTACAGGTGCATGTCATCAAGATGAAAAAATGAGGCCAGTAAAAGCCTTCTCCATTGCTTCAGCTTCCAGATATAATTGTAGCTGACACATGCATCTCCAACATGTCTGACAATGCGGAGAAGCCTCATGTATATTGCACTATTTAGTGCCAGAAATCCTAGAGTGACTGGAGGGATATTACTAACCCCTGTTCTAAAAACTTCTGACGCCAGTAGAACAACTCCGAGCCCAAGAGCTCCGCCTGGTCTTCTGCCTATCATTATCGCGACTTCCAGATATTCAAATGATCCTAAATGAAAAATGAATGACGTAAATTTCTTATCCAGCAAAGAAACATGGCGTTAGAAATATCACCTCAAAAGATTTTAACATAATAAAGATATGCACAAAATAATTTCAAGTAGGTACTTCCCATGCATAACAATTTGATAGATTAAATAGAGTTACTCTTTAGAAGCTCTGCGGACACTGGGAGGTATGAGAAACACTATCAAGCATATTGTACGATGCATTCCATGTAGGTAGGCCAGAAATGCCCAGCGTAGCCATCATTCTTGCCAGACACAGTTGTAAAAATGGGAATAGGTCACTTAAATATAACTGCGTGCTCGTAATCTCCGTTGCTGTTATAGATACAGAGATTACCAGCACGCAGTTATATTTAAGTGGCCTTTTCCCATTTCTACAACTGTGTATGGAAAGAATGATGGCTATGCTCCAGTGTGCATTCCATGTTGTCGAAGTAAGATAGCAACTATTTTGTGTGAATACCACACATGACATAATAACTGACGAGTTCAATACTTACAGTGCTACCTTGTGAATATTACGCTCTCCAATAATCCTCGATCGGGTCGATTTTGCGGACACCTGAATAACATTATTCTTTCGAAATCTCTAATGTTTGGAGAATTTCTCTCGATGCTTTATTTACTTCGGGACTGCTCGATTAGCCTCTACTTGGGGTACACGTAGCCTCTAGGTCCAGAAATAACTATCTCGTAATGGCTTAGGCAATGTTACATCATAATTGGAAATAGTCGGGGGAGGGCTGGTGAACTGCCTTTAGCAACACAGTTCATTACGTACTTCCCAATAAACTACAACTATAAGCTTTCCATCATCCCCTATGAATGTCTTCACCATTGTTGCTGCTATATTGTTTCAAATTTTTACGTCATCAACTAAAGTATTCCAAAGGTTGCTACCTCTAAAGATGATTGAATCTACTCCATATCTTTGCGTCACTACTAGTAGTAATTTTCATTTTTCATTTCATTTAATTAACCATTGGATGGGAAGGCCTTCAGTACAAGTACTGCTTTTCAAGAGGCCCTCCTATACTACATCTACATTTGAACAACTTTTAGAGAAAAGTGGAACAAAAAGGATACACCAACGGAATTTACAATTCCTTATGACCGAGATTTACAAGACATTGAACAATTTAAACCCTGCATACATGGCGGAATTCTTCATAAAAAAGGATTTACCGTACAATTTACGTAAAAAAGATCTGTGTAAGCTCCCAGCCGCAAAGTCTCTAATGTTTGGAACAAGCTCACTTTCATTTTAGGGAAGTCTGCTATGGAACACTCTCAGGGACAATGTTAAAGGGGCCATAACCATTCAAAAATTTAAGAAAGAAATACGCCACTGGGATGGCAAAAATTGCACGTGCCATATCTGCACATAGGCAAGGAGGAGCGTTAATTTATCCAGTATTGTCTTTAAAATTTTTGTAGTTAAGTTTTAAACTTTAGGTTAGCAGTTGGTTTGAATTAGTATTAGTATTTTTTGTAAATTACTTTATTACTATGTATTAACCAACTTTAAATATATCTGAAATGAAAAAAAATGAAAAAAACTACAAAAGAGAAATGTACCAAAAACCTATATATTTACAATCTAAAACTTTCACTTAAAAGGGAAATGGAAAAAAGAAGACTAATAGAGGCCAAAATTGAACTATCTTTCTGATGTAGCTTTAGGTGGGTGCTTGCTTAGAATTGGCTGTTAGCCTATTCCATAAATTTGCTCCTTTATGAGAAAATGCTTTTTGACTACCCATTTTGATTCTTTATAGGTAGCCTTGAATCTGTCACAATATCGCGAAAATTATAGGTGGGAACCTGTAAATTTTTGGTGAAAATGCAACTAGATGTTTGGCTCTCAGATTGTATTTAACTTGATTGGTGTTGAAAAAGTTCCAGAGGTATGGGGTTTTAAAGGGTTCAGAGTCTTGAATACATCCTAATCGGAAAACATTGTGTACTGTACTTTATCATTACTAGTAAACAGTTTAGTTAGAGATCTGGTAAAGAGTGAAGAGAGAGAAAAGGCGCGGGAAAAAGGATCACGTGAGTGTGTGTGAGAGTTGGCGAGGTCGAGTACGACGCCATTAGTAGTCTTGTTAAGTTATTTCATACAATATATATATTCGGAAAGATTGGTTTACTTTGAGACATTGTTTTCGTATAACTGCTCATATTTCCCCAAGATTATCGATGTAATTTGGGTGTCTTGAGGAATCGAGAGTTCACTGAATAACTCTGCGCGTTGGAGTTTTTGAAGTAAATCTCAATAAAGAAAAGCAAATTACAGCGACAACGTACACATAATAAGTCAAGAGTTCTCAACTCAAATGCTTCCTGGAAGCGTAATGTTCAATGTCAATGTTCTTCTCTCAGAAAATGCCTCTTCTCTCTTCGTGTTCTCAAAGCTCTTCGTTCTCAATTATGTTCTCAATAACTCTCCATCTCTTGACTTCCTGTCTCATCCATGCGCATGCTCCATGTCACATGATACAGGATTTCAATTCAATTCATAACACCCCCAGCACTGGCTTTTGAATACTTCTAATATGGATTGTTATACACATGCAAAAGCCCAGGAGGCACGTCAAGAAATCAAATAGATTATATTCTAATTAATGAATGGTTTAGGAACAACGTGAAGCAAGTAAATACATACCTTGGGGCGGGTATAAACTCAGATCATATTCCAGTTGTAATGAAGATAAGCAGTAAACCAAAGAAAATGGAAAAGCCAAAAGTAAGAGAGCAATTCGATTTAGAGCTATTAAAAAGACAGTTATAAAAATGAATATAATGTCGAGATTAGAAATGTGTATTCAAAATCATCAAATCAAACAATTGAATAAGCTCCTGAGCATAATCAAAGAAAGCTTAAACACGTCATTGAGAGCAATACTGCCAAGTAAACGTGCAAAGAAAAAGAAACTCTGGATGAGAGAGAACATTCTTAGGAAGATGGAAGAACAAATGAAATTTAAGAATGTAGATTCAGATAAATACAAACAACTGAATAAAGAAATTGAAACACTATGTAGACAAACAAAAGAAAAATGGCATGCAGACCAATGTGAAGAAATTAAGCTATTGGAAAAGCAGTACAAAACAAGTGAACTGCACAAAAAGTAAAAGATCTTACCAATAGAAATTCAAGGATGACAGCTAGTGGTTGCATAAAGGATAAGAACGGAAAACTTCTTTTTGATCAGGAAGACATAGCTAATAGATGGGTAGAATGCATAACTGAACTTTAAAATGATGATAGAGGGGAAATGCCCAGTTTTAAAGTAACGAGTGGCGAGAATACCATGAAGGAGGAAGTTAAAATTAGTGATAAAATCTATGAAAGATAAGAAAGCGATTGGACCAGATGGACGATCAACAGAAACACTGAAAGCTCTAGATGATCAGAACGTTGACATGATTACAAACCTATGTAATATCATATACAACAGTGGTATAATACCAACAGACCTGGAACACGTAGTATTTGTAGCTATACTATGCAAAAGCATTTGACAAAGTTTAACACTCCAAGATGATAGAATGCTTATCAAAAATTGGCCTCAATGGTAAAGACTTAAAGATAATAACCAAACTATACTGGGAAAAACCTGCGACAGTAAGAACTGAAAATAGTGTATCAAAAGAATTTCAAATAAAGAAAGCAGTGAGACAGGGATGTGTATTATCTCCAAGCTTATTCAACTTATATACTGAGAAAATATTCAGAGAAGTAGAGGAGATGAATGGAGTAAATGTAGGTAGAGTCAACATCAAGAACTTAAGATATACAGATGACACGGTGCTTCTCGAAGAAAATAACACAGATTTACAAGAATTAGTAACAGCAATAAATGATAAAGAGAAGTGATATTGAATGGAGGTGAACATTATAAAAACTAAGGGAATGATTGTTAGCAAGAAAGAGACGGTGCCTGAAATAAAGATCAATATAAAAGGAGAAAGCATTCAGCAAGAGAAAGAGATGATATATCTTCGTCCTATGGCTACACAAATGGAAAATAAGAAAGAGAGATCGAGCAATGGATAGGTGTAGCGAAATCATTTGAAGAAAATGCATAAAGTTTTAAGATCTCGGAATATCACCATCAGTGGAAAGCTGCGCTTAAATAAATGCTATATCTGGTTAACATTATTATATGGAGCAGAGACATGGACACTATGAAAACCTACAGTTAAAAACTTGGAAGCGTTTGAAATGTGGAACTACAGGAGAATAATGAAAATATCGTGGAAAGAATACATGAGAAACGAGGAAGTTCTCAGCATGATAAATTCAAAAAGTATGCTAGTAGAAATGATAAAAAGAAGAATGCTAACTTATTTTGGACACTTAGTGAGGAGAGAGGGCATCCAAAGATTGCTACTAGATGGTAAGATTAATGGGAAACGAAGTAGAGGCAAACAACGACTCACACAGGCAGACTACATCAAAGAATCGACAGGAATGAAGTACAGCGAGTGTATCAGGATGGCACAAGACCGAAGGAGTTGGAGATCCATGACAGCCGACCTGCTCGGAGCAGATGGCACTGGATGATGATCAGATCAAAAGTTATCAACATTGCAAGAAAAGATGGATAGCTTGCAATGTCGATAACTTTTGATCTACGCAAGATATAGAAATTGCTCCTTCTGGAAATGTGAATTGAAGCCTTCTGAATATGCTTGCAAAATATTTTTTAATTATTCGAAACTAGTTTTTATCAGTTTTTTCGCAAAGAAAGTACACTTTTCACAACCAAAACACGCTTCTCGATGTTTTTCGAACGGGTTCTCGCCACATTGTTGGCAGGACTCATTCGATAGTGATTCCTTTCTTAGCCAATCAAGATTTGACGCCTATGCTGTCTGAACACCTCTCTCAGTACTGCCACTCGTAGGTGAATTCCCTACATCAGGTCAAAAAGGCCTCGTAGAGAATAGGGGAATCCTACGTGTTAAATGATGACATGTAGGTGAAAACTTATAAAATATTCCCTATTCGTAGGGGAAAGGATCGCTAGCATATTTGTCCTGCAAGTTTGCTGGATTTTAGCCAAGATTTGACAGTTTTAAACATGATAGTACTCAGAAATGATAATATATCACAGCAACCTGTATGTGTAACGTGGTGTAAATGTATCTTTTATAAGAAATTTGTTAATAAGAAACTAGGACTAGGCTAAACAACAATTTTAAAAGCTCAAACTACTCACTACTATACTATACTCAAATATATAAAATACTATACTCAAGAAGTATTAAGAAAGATTACATAACAAGCTCTTTTTGCTAATGGTTAACAATAGTTTCTGAAAGCCTTGAGTTGTTTAATTTTTGTTTAGAAAAGATTCCACACAGTAATTCTATTTACCAAAAACAGCAAACCAATTAAGGAAGTTTTAACATTAAAGTTTGAAAATTTTCATGACAAATGATAAATCTTCTGATACTTTGTAAGTTCAATTTTCTTACAAAAAGTTTATGTGCAGCTCAATTCACTAGCCTAAAGCACGTTTTCGTATCTTATTTGGAAATTTAAAAAGGCAATATGTGGTCTTATCTCTATTCACGTTTTTCTCTTCTTGCTCTATCAATTTCACTCAATCTTATGGTAATGTTGAAGACTATTGAAGAAAAAACTGGGATACGCTTTTATTTCGATTTTTTAAGTTGCTCCAATGCTATTAATAGGGGACGGTAGGGGAATTTACAAATAATTGGGGAAATATAGGTGAAAAACAAGAATATGTGAGTAGGGGAAAGTAGGGGAAAAGACATGCGCAGTAGGTGAATAGAGCAATTCAAGGGTGGTAGCACTGACCTTTCTACACGTTGCGTGCAATGGCGGCCTCAGAAGCACAGAGCTTACAACGAGGTTCAGAGTTATCATGAAGTTGCCTAGCTATCTAAGAAAGTATTTCGAGACAATGTGGGTTTTTGAATGTGCTGTTGAACTGCGGAGAGATTGAAAATCCGAGTATCTAATAAAGGATTAAAGTGAAAACGGGATGAAGAAGACACCATGGCTTGATTCTCCTAGTTATTCTCTTCCTGAGGCCTCCTGACGACATGATACTGCTTCTAGATTAACCTTTGCGACTGAAATTTTAATATATCCTTTTCATTTTAGGTGCAGTTACACTTTTGATATTTAAGAATATTTGAACAATATTGTAATGTCCAAAGTCAAGAATAGTTAAGATTATCATGTAGGGCCGTTGAGAGGTGGGCAGGGGCAAATTTCTCCAGGGCCTCAAGGTCGAAGGAGCTTCATAACACCCTATAGTTCAAGTCCTGGACGCCTCAATATAACCAAGCAGTAATTTTCCAAAGTTAATTTCTAAACCCTGTAAAACCTTACAGGGCTTAGAAAATAACTTTGGAAAATTACTGCTTTGCTCACAAGGTGGGGGGGGGGGGCTACTCTCTCTTTACCACTCCATGGCCTCTAATTTCTATCAGTGCCACTGCTCTCAAGGCTCAGTGAAAATTTAGGTATGATTATGAAAAGTATGTAATTTACAGGAATAATGAACGAATTTGCGTTTACAGGCGTTCTTTGATTTTGGTTTCTAAATTTATGAAAGTGCTTACGTTAAACTTTCAATTGCTCGTAGAACAGTTATGACGAGATTGTTGTGATTTTGAGGGATGTGTTTGTGTGATTCCTGTGATCTTTCATTTGTTTGTAATCTTCGTGATTTTATGTGGCATTTTTGATTTCACAGATTAGGCTGGATTTCTCTCAGTGAAATACCCATCATGCTATACATTAATTTTTATTCAAGCTTTTAACAATGGTTTGAGGAACGTTTACAGGGCGTGACCTTAAAAATTTATATCAACTCCATCTGATCCCAGACCCCGTAGCTTTTGGAACTCAGTCAGATTTTAGGCACCTTACGAATTTCGAAGTTTGTTCTAGGTACAGAATGCTTTGAGATAAAGGACAATTGAGTTATTGAAGATCAGCTGTAAGTCTAATGACAATTTAAAACCACAGCTTTACACAGCATAGTATTGCTTTTTATGACTTAATTATATCAATCAGTCCAGATGTCCACAGCCAGTCCAGATCAATCAGTTTCATGTTGGTGTATAGGGTACTTTCGCAGGTTACTATATTTGGAATTACTAGCTTCAGATCAATAAGTGTATAAGTACGACAAAATACGCTGCGTATTAGCGCACAGAAGTTTGGTCCCTTTTTATCTAGTTCTGCTTTCACGACAGTTTAAGACACCAGCTACGCACTTCTTTCAGGGAGGATGCTCCTTGCAGTCCTCAAGAGAATCTGCCTCGTTTGGATCATTCCAAAGCCATAGATAATCGGATCTGCGAGGGAATTTAACATAGCAATACTGACTAAAATTTTTTTAATATCAGGACGATTGTCAATTAGGCCGGTGAGTTCAAGAAAGAATGTTATAGACATTGGAACCATACAAACTACATATGCAATGCAGACGATACTTGCAATCAATGCTATTCGAATTTGCTTCGTCTTGAATGCGGCTACAGTCCTGAGTTTACTGCTTTCTGAACTAGGAGCCACTTGCAGAATTCTTTCTTGACTGAACAGAAATATGCGAGAATAGATGAATATTATGATTGTCGCAGATGGAAGTATGATGGATACACAAACAATATGGAAAGCTGTTGCTTCAATTGCTGCTGTTTCGGTCTTTCTGGCATCATTTTTAATAGCTGCAATGACTGCAATAATTGCACTAAACAACCAATAACTGCACAACAACTTTGTGATTCTTGTCCTTTTAAAAAGCCGTCGATACTTCAAGAAATGCATGCAGATTACCATTCTTTCTATTGCAAATGTAACAACTGCAAGGCTGCTAGCAACAATTGTCAGTGAAGTAGTGAAGACAGCTGCATCTCTTATAAAATCACAAGTAACTGACTTCGTTGTCAACTGTAATGCCATTCTTAAAAAAAATAGACAAGATACTGCAAATATCTGTAGGGCATCTGATATAATGAGAGAGAACATGATCTGATGATGAGGCAACGACAAACCAACGTTCTTCACGAGTACCTTTACTAACAGGATGTGAAATGGGAGTGCAAAGAATGATACTATTATTGCTGCACTGCCACTGCTGTAGGGAATGCAGCCGTAATAGGTGGTTGTAGTGTTCTCCATTGAAGATCTTCTTGACTCAAGCATACAACGTTCGAAAGCAAATATGATTAAATATATAAGTCTACATTGTAATATGAAGTCATGGGTAGTTGAATGTGCTTGTAATCTCTTTCTGTTTCAACAATTGGTCATTCAACGGATAATTGACGTATTGCTTCACTGCATTGCAGTGCTAATGGATAGGAGTCTGTATTGTCTATGTTAGGTGTGTCCACATGCTTGGTACCAAAGTCCGAATGCAGAAAAATAGGCTATGGACAGAGCCATACACTAAAAGTAGTACATTGACGCGCTAATATTGTGTGAATCTTTAACTCGCCTATGTAATCAATAGTACTTCCATCAATGGTAGTAGGACTAATCTGTTTTTTGGACTTACAAATTATCAAAGTTTCTTTATTGCTTGCCATAAAGTTAAAATATTTACATAAATATGTGATATATAACTTCATTTTCAGAATTTGAATACAATGCAAAATGCATGTAACCCACTCGAATGACTTTTATCAAGTAATAAAAGTTTCCTTAATAGATGTCCTGAGCATAAAGTAACCATTTGCTTTAGTAGGTGGCATAAAGGTGAAGATCAAACATTGTTTGAAGCATAACGGTATTATCTTCTTCTTCTAGTATCGGTCTTCGGACCTTAGTCCCATGCCGAACACTCGCCTCTTTCGAACTGCCTGTCAACATGTTCCAAAAACTTTTTACGTCACTCGTTGATTTTCTCCAGTATAGGTTTAGTGAACGGTATTATGCCACCCCCCCCCACCCCCGACCGACTACACCCCTGTGTATCCATCCGTGTCATTTCAGAGAAGAGGTAACATGTATGTAGGGCGGGGGGACTTGCCATTATTTTTTAGTAGCATTTGCTGGAAAGTACTGAATTACCTATATCAGTTTTGAGCTATGTGTGAAAGAATGGGTACTGTTTGAAGAAACATTGAGAATCATGGGTACTATTTTGGAAAATCATTTGTAACATTATCAACATCTACAACTACATAAAAAACAGCTTTGATGACTCTGTTGTACTTTGGAAAATATCCCTTCCCCTAACTTAAGGAATTACAGGTATAGTTTTCATCATGTTTACACAAAATTTCTTTACACAGTGAGCCCATATAGAGCTATAGTTCAGGCATGTAAACATTCTTCCTACATTAATTAAGACTATTCCTGTGTGACTATAAGTGCTTCGACTCGACCCAACTCGAGCCATCATCAGTATAACAAGATAGGAAGGGAATAGCTTGTAACGGAAACACTCGGGACCCTTGGGAATGAAGTACGATGGGGTTGCGATTTATGTAGTGACTGCGAAGCGAAGTTAGCTCTGTGGGTTGGGTATTGGGAAAATGTTTGATACATGCCCTGCACCACCTCAAAAAGCATGTTTTGTGAAGAAAAGCAAACTGTTTACATTGGAAAACACTGACTATAGTTCTACGTATTACTTTTCAATAGCAGGTTCTTTTAGTGCCATGGGTGCAGTAAATTTAGTGCAGGCTAAGGTTGTGCTGGGATGACCTAAGGAAGCCTTTAAGCAAAGTATAGCTAATAGCACATGATAGAAAGGATGTTTGGTGGGTATCTTTGGAACCCCTTTTGGTTGAGAGCTTTAGTTTTTGAATTGTTGTTGTTGTTGTTTATTTCATTTTAAGTAGGCTGTTACATCTAGCTTTATCAGCTAATTTAGGCCTACTGTGCATGTCGCATCCAGGCATGGGAGCCCTGGTTTCACGTCCCTTCTGAAGGACGGCGGAGTAAGTCGTTTTGGTCGTTCATCTGGAGGTTGCCCATCCGGTTTCTAACCGAACACAGCCATGCTGAACTTCAGTTAAGCTAATGGAACAGGCTGGGCCGCGTGACCACTCACCCAACTCAAGCGCCCTAAACTGAGTTACGCCACTGGAAGGGAAGGGTATTAAATACTAAAGGTAGGATCAAGAATTACGTGGAAAGGGCATGTCAATGGCCGTGGAAGGGAGCACCGGAGTAAGGACGGACGTGATAGGAAACACGAAGCAAAACAAGTGAAAGGAACTCTAGTTCAGCATGAGAGTCAATATACTAGAGGACAAAGGAAAGGCCGTAGGGGGGGAGAGGAGATGAACAATAAGAAAGTAAAGCAAAGGACTAGTGCAAAACCACAGAAATAGAAGACTACTGGGAATCGAGGTTGCGTCTATCACTTTGGGCTCTCTCTGGTTCACTTTTGTTTCGTGTTTCTTGTTTCATCCACCGTTCCTTCTTTGTCAATTTGCAGGTAAAAAACAAATAGCTTTTGGTTTGATTGACTATTTTAGTACCAAATCACATGAGCTTTTCTAGAACCTGAACTGCAGTTTCTATACCGCCTGATTACCAGCTTCTGAATTCATAATCTGTGGTTGCCAAACACAGCTCATCGCCAAAACGCCTCTTTTAGGATTGCCCCATCTTACAGCTGGAACATATAACAACACACAAACCATATACTTTTAAGAGATATAATACACTCTTTTTTATAAGAACCAGTAAACTTGAAGTTGAAGCTGGCTGCTCCTAATTTTTCCCAAATTTTGAAGCTGAATTGCTTTTAATGTGATCTATAATTATTAGCACGTAGGCCATTTAGAGATACATAGAAAGATAATATACGAGATAGCATCGGATGTATTGATTAACTGAGAGCAAGATATTGCAACCAAGACGATCTCTCTTGCATATTAATGCATTTTATTGAGAAAAGTTATAAACAATAATGATTGGGCAGTGTTAACACTGTATCTAGTTTCGCAAGGAGCCACTAATTTACAAAAATGATAAAAAGAAACAGAAATGTCATTGTTGTCATTTCACCTCAGGTTAATAAGGAAAGGAAGTTTCGTGTCAAATTGTTAGTAAAAGACTTCTGCATCGCTTTCCAAAAATACATTTTACGACAAAGTTTCAAGTTCAGCTTTGCTCTTAATTTGTTCTTAATTTTCCATCAAATTTCAGGCTCATGTTCTCATAAATTTGTTTATATAGAAAAGTGCAGTTGTGTGCACGCTATAATACTATTTGCTTGAGGTACATTGAAGTCACCACGTTGCAATTCTAATATGCTTAATGCTTGGAATAATTGAATGCAGTACTATTGAGGCTTTCAAAAGTAAAAACTTCTAATTAAATGTAGCTTTGTTTTATTGACAGATTGTAGCATTGTAATTAACCAATGAAGTGCATTATCTGTATAACACAACCTTTTTTTCTCGATTTTACCTCCGTTTCCCCCAATTCCTTGGAGCTTGGAGGGTACCTCCGAGAAGACTTTAGTTCTGGCACGAGCATTTAGGACCGGATGCCCTTCCTGACTTCACCAATTGTCTGCGGTGGGCCTTGAACCCAGGACCACGTTGGTCTGAGTCGAGTGCATTACCGCTAGGCCACGGCTGCTCTATCTGCATTACACAATGCAGGCCTTTATATATATTGTAGTAGCAAAACATGACATTAAGTTCTTTATCATACTGATCAAGCTGAATGTTGAACATCGCCACAAAGGTGTGAAAAGAGAGTTTTATTGACATGCTAGAACCAGAGCTTTCTTACTCGAGATCAGCACAGTGACACTACTACTAACTGGATAAGATCACAAATCAATAAATCTGTGCAAATAACAGTTTTTTCTTGGTCTATAGGGTAGTTTCGCAGATAACTACATTTGAAAGTGCTAGCTTTAGAGTAATTAGTGTATAAGAACGACAGAATGCGCTCTTTATTAGCACACAAAATTTTATTTTTTCCATATTTAATGTCGCTTTAATGGCAATTTAAAATACTAGCTACGCACTTCATTCAGGGAGGATGCTCCTTGCAATCCTCAAGAGAGTCTGCCTCGTTTGGATCATGCCAAAGCCATAGATAAACGGATCTGCGAGAGTGTTTAACATAGCAATACTGACTAAAATTTTTTTAATATCAGGACGATTGTCAATTAGGTCCGTGAGTTCAAGAAAGAAGGTTATAGACATTGGAACCATACAAACTACATATGCAATGCAGACGATGCTTGCAATCAATGCTATTCGAATTTGCTTCGTCTTGAATGCGGCTATAGTCCTGAGTTTACTGCTTTCTGAACTAGGAGCCACTTGCAGAATTCTTTCTCGACTGAACAGAAATATGCGAGAATAGATGAATATTATAATTGTGGCAGATGGAAGTATGATAGATACACAAACAATCTGGAAAGATGTTGCTTCAATTGCTGCTGTTTCGGTCTTTCTGGCATCATTTTTAATAGCTGCAATGACTGCAATAATTGCACCAAACAACCAATAACTGCACAACAACTTTGTGATTCTTGTCCTTTTAAAAAGCCGTCGATACTTCAAGAAATGCATGCAGATTACCATTCTTTCAATTGCAAATGTAGCAACTGCAAGACTACTAACAACCACTGTTAATGTTGAAGTAAAGATAGTTACATCTCTCAAAAGGCCGCAAGTAACTGATTTCGTTGTTAACTGTAAAGCCATTCCTACTGAAGATAAACATGATGCTGCAAATATCTGTAAGGCATCTGATGCGGTGAGAATAAACACGATCTGATGATGAGGTAACAACAGGCCAACGTCCTTAACGAGCACCCTTACTAACAGGATGTGGAATGGGAGTGCAAGGAATGATACTATTATTGCTACACTGCCGCTAGTTTTTGGAGTGCAACTGTAATAAATTGTTGTGCTGTTCTCCATCAAAGCTCTTCTTGATCAGATTAACAATTGATGTTCAATTAGAAGCTGTCTTTGACTATTAGCGTAGTAAGTATGCAATTATGCATGGTATTGTCAAGTCATGGATGGCTGGATACGCTTCAAATCTCTTTCTTTCTCGTCAATTAGTCATTCAATAAACAACTGTGATGTGTTGTTTCTCCACTTTGCAATGTTAATGGATAGTAACTGGTATTGTACGTGTTTTTTCTTGCTTGCATATTTACGTGTGATCAATCATGTACCATACACAATGCATACATATTTATGTATATATATTGGTCTATGCACTTTTTTATGTTATATAAGCAAGAACCTTACTGCTTCAGCCTGTATGCTGCTTAAATTTTTCTCTTAAAGTCCTTGAAATTTCCATAACAACAACAGCCTAGATGAGGCAGCTGTGAGACAGGAAATGGAATGTTCAGATTCTTTGAAGTATGCATTTGTAAAGCTACCTGAGAGATGGATGCTCTTTGTATTTTGTTTCCAGTTCAGTGAAAAATGTTCTAGTGAAAACAGCTTTTTAAACTTGAGTTACCTTTTTGTATGCTTGTTCTTATAAGACAAATAATGCGTATGCCCATGCAATGTATTGTAACTGTACTAGCAGGTGAATCCCAAGCACGCAACTGGAGGAGATGACCTGAGGGGGAGGCAAAACCTGTCTATGCAATTGCTTTGGAGGGGCAAAAGCCTTAATTTCTTATGCAAACATCTAGGTTAATAATTCTATTGGGGGGCAAAACCCATTCAAAACCTTTCATTAGGGGGGGCGTTGCCACCAGTGCTCCCCAGCAAGTGCGTGCCTGGTGTATCCCCATAAATCTTCCTGTTTTCTGCTTCTGGATGTGCGAATCTGCACTTTTGTATCCGGGTGTGCCTATTAGTATACACGCATGTGCCGTCATCAAGTCTTCAGTGCCTATTATTTTTCCAGTTAGTTTACTTTTATATACGTGTACAAGTAAAGGCAAGTATTTGAAACATTAAGTATGTATTTGAAGGTTTTAAAGCTGTTCATTTTGGCAGTAAATGCACGCCATAGTAGAAGAGAGCATGCTAATTGACTCTGAGATAATAAAATGATAATAATAATAATAATAATTTCTTTATTTAAAGTTGGCTCTCATTACTAGCTCACGTGCTAATTTAAGCCAACCAAAACTTAAATACAAGATACTATAATAAATTAAATCTAAATTACAAGCAAGAGAATACTATTAAAGAATATGACTATAAAAAGCGTAAATTACCTATATACAATCTGCATAATCTAAAACTGCAATCAAAATCATAGCTTTGAATTTTTCTTTTGATGTTGTTAAAAGCATACCATATCCTAGATCCAAGAAAACATGTACTTTTACTACCTTACCCTGTTGCATTTGGTTTCAGTAGCATGGGCGTCAAATCTTGATTGGCTAACAAAAGAATTACCATCGAAGGATTCCTGTCACTAATGTTGCGACAATTAAGCTATCCATCTTTTCTTGTAATGTCGATAACTTTTGATCTACGCAAGATATAAAAATTGCTCCTTCTGGAAATGTGAATTGAAGCCTTCTGAATATGCTTGCAAAATATTTTTTAATTATTCGAAACTATTTTTTATCAGTTTTCTCGCAAAGAAAGTACACTTTTCACAACCAAAACACGCTTCTCGATGCTTTTGGAACGAATTCTCGCAACATTTTTGGCAGGAATCCTTCGAAGGTGATTCCTGCCAACAATATTGCGAGAAAGAGGGCACTGGATTTCTTACCAATATTTACAGGAAGCCAACGTTTACTGGGCAATACATCCGTTGGAATTCCTTTAGCCCAAAGACAAGAAAGATTAGCCTTATTAAAACTTTAGTTCACAGGGCACTTATGATTTGCTCTAAAACTAAATTAGGCCCAGAGGTTGACAAAATAACACAACTGCTCATCGAAAGCGGATATCGAGCAGATGTTCTACTTTCTTGCATCAACCAAAAATTAGCCAGCTTTGCAGCAGAAAAAACTGTTGGTCCAGAGAAGTGCCCGGTATACCTAAAATTGCCTTGGATTGGTAATGTTTCATCAAAGTTTGAAAATCAAATTAGTAAAGCCATCACATCTTGCTACTATGCTGTGAAGCCCCGCGTAGTTTACAAGACTAGAGTTATGCTACCATCTGCTAAAAAAGAGTGTGTTCCTACCACTCAAAAAGTTCTGTTGTTTATGAATTTTCGTGCCGATGTCAAGCTCGGAACGTGGGACGCACTACGCAGAGACTAGCAGACAGAATAAAACAGCATGTCCCACGAGCATCAAGAAGAAAAGTTATGCCGCAAGAGAGCAGCCACCTCGTATATGTAAAAACAACAAGTCTAAAATAAATTGTGAGTCGGCCATAGGACAACACCTTATTGCAAATCCAGAATGCGCCAAAACATATACAGACGACAATTTTCGGATCATTGGGCAAGCAAGATCGTCTTTTCATTTAAGTGTTTTGGAATCTGTTTACATGAAGACTCAAAACCCAGTCTTGTGTAGACAAAAAGAGGTTGTTTTCTTATTGGGACTCTTCATGTAAACAATGTTATTAGGTCCTAATTGGTCACATTTGGGGCCAATTAGACGCATCCTATCACATTAACTGCATCTGGATATATATTTCGGTTAACCTGTAGGTCACTATACGACGTTTTCATACTCTGATGAGTGTCGTACGAAAAAGGCTTATAGTATGTGAAAAGAATGTTGCCGCTTTTTCGTGCTGTGATAAAATTCTGTAGTACCAACAGACAATTTACGTATTGTAAATAGTTGTTTTAAATTAGTATTAAGTTACCATTGTAAATACCAACTATAGTATGGATATATGATGATGATGATGATGATGATGATGATGATGATGATGATGATGATGATGATGATGATGATGATGATGATGATGATTATGATGCCTTGCCCATGGTTCGGTGGCCTTTAAGGGGCGGCAAGGAAAGACTGCACACCAGCACTGGTTGTGCAAATACAAACTGGCCAAACCATTTCCCCTCACTCTTCAGAAGATAGAGGACATGTTACCAGCATGGTCTCTGGATGAGGAGGTGGGGAAACAGCAATAACAAAATATCCATCACAGTTGTGAGACGGCCTAAATTGAGACGATGGAGAATGATGTCAACGAGAACCCGGAATCAGAGAGGAGGAGGAAAAGACAAAAAAAGGAGTTAGGAAATAGAAGGGGGCCGGTGAAGACAAGGAGAGGAAAAACA
>WIPJ01000498.1:403343-459023 GCA_018155075.1 Cassiopea andromeda
TAAGAAAGGAGAAAGGAATAACATCAATAATTACAGAGGTGTGTGCCTATTAACTATGGGATCTAGAATACTAGCTAAAGTACTTGCCAATAGATTAAGGGACTGGACAGAAAAGATTGGAGTATTGGAGGAAAACCAGCAAGGATTCAGAAGAGGAAGGTCCACTGCAGATGCTGCACAGATTTTTATAAGGATAAATGAAGAAATGGATAATATCAAGAGAAACAGAGTAAGCTTGGGATGAGATAGGCAAGAAATGGACGACCCAGTAGCTGCTCTGACCGATATCACAAAAGCATACCCAAGAGTAAACAGAATTATGCTTTGGCATATGCTGGATATGTGGGGTATGAAAGAAAAGATCAAAAGAGTTCTAAGGGGAATCCATGAAGGAACTGAATACCGGGTCAGGGGGAGAGAAGGAAATAGCTCAGAGTGGATACCACGAAGAGGACTTAGAGAAGGCTGCGCTACATCTCCAGTATTGTTTAACATTTATCACTCCAATGTTATTAGAATTGCTAGAGAGGAGAGGAAAAGGATGGAACCAGACTGTGGAATACCATGGAATTGGGTACCTGGAAATTCGTTACCACCAAGGGACAGGAGGAGAGCAAGTCGAGGATCGGCAAGCAAAACAACTACCTTGACAGAATCATTATTTGCAGATGACACGACAATTTGTGGAAATATGAGAGAGATGGATACAGAGAAAGCAGAGATGATGAGAGTTATGGAATGTTTTGAAGAGAAATGCCACCCAGAGAAAGAGGAAGAATTGACATTTGGAGAGGAAAGTGCTGAGAGAATAAGAATGCATGTGGGGTTGAATGTTTTCCCCTGATAAAATACTAAATATCACCCAAGCAACCAAAAATATTGGTTGCTAAAGATGTAAGGCCCAAGTACTGTTTACTGAATTAGAAATTCTGGCTTGTATTTGGAAGTTTATGCAATTTGTACTTGAGACACATAATGTTGAATAATTGTGTCAATGCATTACAACAAAATTACTAACTTCCACAAAGTTTGCCAAAACCAGTGCCGTGACGTATGTACGTGACACGGAACGAATAACATAATTCCAGCAATATTTTGTTTGATAAGATTTCGCTTAATTGTCAAGAGCCAATCATTAATGGTTTAGGATTTGGCTTTGCTAATACAGTAGATGAAGCTTCAAAGCAGCTCCAATAATTTAGCTAACTTCTTGTCATGTGAAACTGTAGTACATAAGTCAATTAAGTAAGCAAAACAATTTTTGAATAAGTGAAATTCATTTCTAACTTGCTGATCTCCACAAACAATGAAACACAACAATAAAATTTCAAATTTCAAAAGAAAAGTGAAAAGACAGATGTTTGTTTGATTTATGTCGTTAATCATTGGCCTCACCCAGGCCGGACACAAACGTGTAAATGGTCGGATTTCGCCTGCGGGCCATAGTTTGCCCAGGACTGGTATACGCTAGCCTATTGAAGCATAATGGTGTAGCCATAAGAATTTACAGAAGTATTAATTGTGAAAAATAAAAATTATCTCTTTATTTATAGGTCTTGATGTGTGAGACATTTTGACAGACTGGAACTGTCACAACAAAATGTCAGTTATATTTTGACAAACTGAGTACATAATGTATTTTCAAGAAATGATGTCTTTACATGTCTCTCCTTCCTGTTGAGTAATTACTACAAAATCTTTGTAACAACTTAAGCAATCATAAAACAACGTTAAAATTTCGACTTAAAATTTTAAGCTACTTTGAAATTTCTTGTCTTTGCCAGGTTCGCTTAAAGAGAAGTCAACGTGAATTCTAGCCATCTGTCTGTTATTTCGAGAGTTGAAAACTAATATGGTTGTCGCGTGTCACTTTCCTCCAGTGTTGTTGTCTTTGGCCTGCAAACGTTTGCAAACGATGTGACGCCATAAACCGCGCTAATTGTCACATCACACGGGCAGTTTAATGCTTCGAAAAAAGAGCCTTCCCACACACCAACAAAAAAATTTTGATTACAGATGATCATTGAAAGCTTAAAGATTTTACTAAGCCAAAAAACACAATGTGTTTTTAACTTCATTGGCACTTTAACATCTGATCAAAAATTAATGACGTCATCAAGAAACATCTCGGCAATATGTAAGAGAAAAGTTCTGGGATTTTTTGGGCCTCGATTTGGGATTTTTGCAACTTTCAATTGGCAACCCTGACGGTATTTCCCCGATTCCGAGAAATCAGTTGTTGCTTTAGGAGGAAAGTTCAATCTTGGTATTCTGACTCATAAATCTAACTCTCTTTCTGCAGTGATAGCGTTCGTGATGATGTTCAAGATCATTTACCTCTAAGGCATATTTTGTGTAGCTGCTCGAGGCCGAATTTGAAATTAAATACACGGTGATGCATCATCAACAGAACCCACGAAGGGTCATGCCGAACAACACTGCCAGTAGCGAAGGTAGTCGCCGCAATATGGTCGGTGAGCAAAGTGAAGATGAATCCACAATTCAAGCAGGTGCCCATCCAGATTCAGGAAAAGAGGAACAGCAAAGTAGACAGCCTGAGCAGTAAACATTTGCTTTTTTATTGATATCGGCAAAAATGGGGAAGTCCTAGAGATCATTGAATCTTCCAGTGATCATTGAAATTGATACATTTTCCAGTGATCATTGAAAACCCAAACACAGATATTCTCTACCTTGACGAGAAAAAATTCAGGGGCAGTGCCAGCCATTGTAGACTTGGGAGAAGTCCCAAAAATTGCAGCGCAATTTGTTTGCCCCACCCATTTCAGAATCTCGCTAGAAGTCCCACACCCCAACCCTAACATTTTCTCATCGACTTTGGTTACTCAACCAGTTTGACTATGTTGTTTGGACTTTCTTGGGGATTTCTTCATAAACCAAAAATTAATGTTAATAAACAGTTGGTCAATAATTTGCAACTTCATTCTCTTTACAGATTAATTTTAATGTTGATATTTCTATTAAACCAGTGAAATGGTTCTCCTGGGATTAAGGCACTCCACAGATCTGTGACAGGCTTTTAGCCTACAGCACATAAAAAGTAAAAGTAGTAGTATTAGATAATGCAATTTCCTCACCTGAGTGATCAGGTGGTGTAGCCTGGGTTTAATACTTAAGGGAGGGGTGTTTGTTGGTAGCCATAACTTATGTTGTTATCCCATAGGTGTAGATATATAGATGGCAAGTGAGCAAATTGTTTGAAGAAATACAGCACATTAGTAGATCAACATTAGTGATTACAAGTACAGGCAGTGACAGGCTTAGTCATGATTGCATTGACTACACTATTTGATTGATTTTAAGAGAATAGTTTCTTATCAAGAACCTGCAATCAAGGAAGTACTGGTTATGGGGGTGACTGTTCTCTGCTCCCATTTAGTTATACCAGTGTTAAGATTTCTGTATGAAATGCAGAATATCATTATCAATGTGAGAGGCTTCATGATATTGTGTTTAAGTCTCTAGAAAGTTAGGAAGCTCTAACATTTATTAACTTTACTAACTGTCAGTATGATTTACGCAAGATTCAGTTTTACAGAAGATGTATGCATTTAAAAATCAATACTTTTTCCAGAAAAAGTGGCAGTCTTTTATTATTCAATGGCTATATTTTTTATGTACTGTTGTTATTCTGTTTTTAGCTCTCACTCATACAGAGTACTAGCTCCAAATGAGAGAAAAAGAAGAGAACTTATACAACGTAAGATAATTTCTGCGACTTCCATTCTTCTTAAGTCTGTTATCTATTTTATTATGCTATCCATAATTCTAAAAGCCAGTAAATAACTTTCCACAATGTGCACATTGCCTAAATTCTTCTATAGTGTTGATCGGGGTTGGAAGCATTTCAATGTTGATGGTGCAGCACATGTTTTTTATAGTCAATGCTAAGGCACCCTTGGCCATGTTAGAACTATTTGCAAAGAAATTGGGACTTTATAAAATATGGGGAGATTTTTTCCTCCCTTAAGAATGTTTTTGGTGCCCTCAAGCTTTTGCAAGTTACAAAAAAGGAAATGTCTTGTTGTAAAGATACAGAGTACCATTTGATAACTTTTCCAGTAGTGTACTGTTTGGGGGTACCAAGAGCACTTGCCTCCCTTGAGAAAATTTTAAGCAGCATCAGATGAGATAGCAACTCTTGGCATATAGTTGGTACCAAAGGGATGCTATTTCTTTCCACCATGAATGTGCCCCCCCCCCCAGAAGATAATCTCAGACTTTGCAACTAAGGCCATCTATTATGGAGTATCTTCCACTCTGAAACTAACTTTACATATGCTTTTATTAATATTTCGTTACAATTATAAGAATTTTCTTGTTGCATGCTACCAATTTATTTGTATAATGAAGACCTATGTTTTAGAGCGAGAAAGAAACATGCAATACTATGAAGAGGTTAAAGCAAACAATCGAATGAAGTATGACAGTGAAGGGCCAAGGAAAATAGGTGAGGCATTCTTTGTTCACTTAGCTTTCATTTCAGCCCCTCTAGAGCTGAAAGATTTACCTATAGTCATTGCTACATCCCAGAGGGTACTCTGCTGTAGACTCCCAAATATTAGTCACAATTTTTGAGGAGTCTCAAATATTTAGTCTCATAATTCTAAGACCCTAAGTATTGTTACATATTTTGGACTACCACTTTTGTAAAATTTCACTGAATACCACAACTATACATTTATCGTATTAATTTTAGGATTTGATTTTCTTTTACAGATCTCCAATATTACTTTCCTGTAAAGTCACAGACTCTGATTGTAAAACCAGACCCCCACATAGAAAAGTTAGAAGTAGCCCCTTGGGGCTACACTCCACAACATGAGAGCTACATTTTGTGCTCCCCTCTTTTGTAACATCCTTACCTCCTACATAGACAGCTTGTCCCACAAAGCTGTAGAAAGTAGTCATCAATGGTGACTGTTTCTTAAGAAGTACTCATTTTTCATAGGTAGTAATGCATGAAAGTGGTGCAGACATAGATTGGTAACTGAGGGCTCTCCTCTTGTACATACATTCTTCTAAGCAGCTAGGAATATGGTACACATGCCGATGTAGGAAACTGAGAACAAGGTCTCAAAAAGCAGTGATATGAGTACTCTCAATGCTGTATTAGAGTGACTCTATGCAGGGGTGCAGTCAAGCCAAAGTTATGACACAATTTGATTGCCACAGCCGCTTCAAGATCTTGCTAAAGATCACTCGCCCAAACCATGACATTTTCTCATCGAATTTAGATGAATTAGAATATCTATCTTGACGAGAAGTGGGGGGACAAGTTCCCCAGTCCTCCTCCCATGGTGCCACCCCTGCAGTCAAGGGCTGCTGCAACATAACTTCATTGTGCTTCCTAGAAGATTTGGTCTTCAGCATTATCCTACCTACTGAAGCAAATGTTGATGAATTGCTTATATTTTTGTACCACTGAATTTGTTTTAAATCATTGCATATGCTTCCTAAAATTTTGTGGCTAAATTACTGATTTCATGGAAACAGAAAATCTAGAAGTTGCTAATAGATTTTATGTTTCTAATATAGCCTATCTATTAAAAAATATAAGCTCAGTCAGGAACTGAGCTACCAGCTCCATTCTGTTCCTTTGTGTACACCACTTATTCATGCCACAAATTACATTGTTAGATTATTTTGATTTGCAAAGAATCTCCTCTGAGCAATTCAACAACTCTGAAATGCTGTAGTTTGATTTCATATTGAGTCTACTTGGACTTTCTAAGTTGTGCCACACCAATTTTCTCCAAGGTGGTTTCAAGGTGTCACATGATGAAGTGCTAGAGAAACGATTAAAAGACCAAAGGAGAGCAGAAGCACTTGAAAAAAGAAAATCATATGAACAGAAGGTAGCATAAATAGACGTTTCATGATTGCCTGTCATTTATATTTTGCAAAAATTTTGACTTTGCTGTTGTCTCTACCTTGAAATTTCACTGGGCAGTGGCAATTGTGTTTATTTTCAATTTCTTGCCCAAATATGCAGAGTGTGATATCTTATACTATGTTGTAAAAGGTAATGTAAAGGTAGTCCTGTATACTTTCGTACGTAGGGGAGTGCTTGTTAGAAAGGACACTTATCCTGAGCCATTGGCATGTGAGGTAGGGTGGCCAGTTCCTGTCCTCTCTGCCTTTATCTCCCCAGTGTTGCCACCAGGTACCCATTTGCTACTGGGTGAGCAGTGAGTAAGCATTCAGTCAAGGCATCGAGTCTGATTCGAACAGTAACCTTCCGCACGGGAGGCATGCGCTCTAACCACTATGCCAACTTACTCGTGTAGAAAGTACATTCTCAATTAAATATTGCCCTCATATTTATTCTTAGCTCACCAAGTGATAAAAGTACTTTATTTTCAACTCTTCAGAGTAAATGAGAATACAGGAGATTTCTGTAGATGATTGTTGCAACGAGTAACTATAAAACAACGAACTTGACCAAGATAAAATTAACCATGAAGATAATATAATTACTAAAGTCATGTTTCTGTTTGCATTAGTTAATGGTGTACTGTATTGCATTTTTCGTTTCAGAAAAAAAGAGAAAAGTGGGCTGCAGAAAAGAAGAGCGTTGAAGAGAAAGAAATTTTGGAAAAGAAGTTAAAAGCTCGGGCTCAAGTAAATTCCTATAAGAAACCTTTCACACCTTCGTTCAAGAGTGCTGCTATTTTTCAGTTCTTCTGTGTTTGTGCAATAATTCTAAAAACGTTGCTTGTTGTTTTATGGGCTTTCTGGCTTATGACACAATCATGAAAATTCAATGAAAATAGGCAGAGTTCTGTGCAATTTGTAGAGCATCATCACACAAGTGAGTGGCCAAGCGGCCCAGTCAGCTCCATTAGCTTAACTGAAGTTAAGCATGGCTGTGAACGGTCAGAGATTGGATAGGCGACTTTCCAGATGAACGACAAAAACAACTCACTCCGCCATCCTTCGGAAGGGACGTTAAACTAGGGGTCCCATGCCTGGATGCTGCATGCATAGTTGGCCTAAATTAGCTGAAAAAAGCTAGGTCTAACAGACTACTCAAAATAAAATAAACAACAACAATAACAACAAGTCCGACTGTATCCCCAACTTGTATTTTTTCGAGTAAATCAGGGTCAAGCTGCTGTCCTGGTATAACCCACATAAAAATGTACTCATTGCAAGTACTCAGTAAAATTTGCCTTCATTGCTAAATATATCTGAGTTCTATAGACTTGAAATCTGACTATAAAATGACAAAGCTAGGATTCTAATTCTGTCATGTTGCAGGGAGATTTTCATTGGCTTCCCATAGCAGCACCATTCTTTTACGTTTTTGTCGTATTTTATATTATCCCTTTATTAACTATTCAAGGCAGAGCGCAATGAAGAAAAGAGAAAGCAAGAAGAGATTGCGAAGAAACAGAGATATGACGATGATAGACGAAGGTATCTTTTAAAGTCTTATGTTTCTCTTCTTCCAATATCTGTTCGTTTTAGTCTGGCAAAAAGCTATATTTGTGGTATGAGGTAGAGTCAGTAGTAATTCTTTTTCATAATTAAGGATTAGCTTTTAATTCTGAAGCATTTAACTCGTGCAAGATCCATTAGAATGGAGATTAATAAAATTTTTATCTTGTATCATAGAAATAACTTTGTTACATTTTTTCACTTTGTTGCATTTTTGGATGTCACTAATTATTTAGTTTCCAGGATATTTCGCCTTTTCACACCTCGTTTAAACTTGAGCCAAATGGAACCTATCCAGAATTAGTGCGAATGGGCCTTGCGTTTACACTAGAGCCGTTGGAACCGTTCCATTTGGAAACGCTAGCCGTGCTCGTTTGGCTCCACTGATTTTGAACCGTTCCGTTTGTACCAATGTAAATGGGCAGGACCAATTGGAACGGAGCCAAAAGAGAATGGATATGAAAATGAAAGATAATTCTTTTGTTTGCTTTATTATTTCACACGCCAAATACCGAAGAAAACTGGATTTTTATGATTGAGTACATATCCTCCTCCATTGTAATTACTTCCGGAACCACTTGGAACCATTTCGCGTGTACGCTTGAAGTATGGAACGGTTCGGTTCCAAATGGAACCGTTCCATTTTCTCTAGTGTAGACATGGTCTATGTCTGTACTAAATGCAGAAGTCCGACTTGCATTATTTAGATATATCTGTTTTAGACGATGGCGAGATTTTGAATATGACAATATGAGAAGAAAAGAGAATCAAGTTTACATATTCGATGATACGAGTATTACTTCAAATATTTCCATGGCATTAGACATTAGAAATTTCTATGATTTAAGAATTTAAATACTTCTCTAACTGCTGGAATTTTAATAGCATCTTTGGTTGTTTCTTGTCACAAATGGTGGCCAGTTTCAATCGTGAAAAAACTTGTTTTTATCAGGATTATAAGTGAGTCTCATCTTCTAGAGATGGCACATTTTTTGTATGAAAATATTCTATGAGAAATAGTGCAAGATTGCTCAAAACATTAAGAAAGTTCATTGCTGGATTTCTGAGACTTTGGAGAGTTTTTAAGTGTACATGTATTCATAGTTCAATTTTTTCTGTGTGCAAAGTGCTATGTATGAGATGTTGGCTGCCCTCTAACAGTTTACCTGCTGTTATTTACTTAGATTTATCATCATTTCCCGTGTACATGGAGCTTTTTCACGTTTCACTATTGTGCATGCGCAAAATGTTGAAAATCAATAATTTTTGCTACAGAAGTCTTAAGAAAGTGTTGATACTGGAATCGTGAAAACGTTAAGTAAGTTTTAGTATTGGGGCCGAAAGAAACTTTTTTGAAAAAAAGGTATACACTTTTGATGCTTCGTTGCTTTGCATTTACGTGGATTTAGACTTGCGGTTAATTGACATACTATGTATGCTTTTCTATAGCTGAAGAAGAGAGTAACCCAAGTGTGGATGAGCGTGTAAGTTTTGACTTTCTATATCTTTGAAAAATTTACTAAATGCTTATCATGTGCTAGCTCTATCACCAACAGAACCTATTTCTGTTGGTGATAGAGCTAGCGCATGATAAGCAACAGAGGCCTATTTCTGTTTCTAACCACTAGATTCAATTTATTTATTGTCTTTAGTATTATATTTCCCTTTTTACCTCCACAATTTGCTTCCCATTGTGTTACAAAGTTGAAGAAACACTTCGGGAACTTAGTAAAGCAAAAACTACCGAATTTAAGTTAGTTTAGCAATCCACTTGGTGTCATATATCTAGGGTCACTGAGGGATTTAAAAGGCCCTGAGGCAAAAGAGAAGTACGAATGCTCTGCGAACGAAGCGACTAGAGAGACAGGGTCTAGTTATCAACCCCGGAGAACTATTGCTGATTTTGCATTGTGAGGTTTTCTAGACTGTAAAGCCCTGGTGCTTATGAAACCGTCAGGTTTTTGAGGACCTAGAACAGTTTACCGTCTGCTTCCCGCTCTTGGCTGCTTTGCATATTTCACTAAAGATTTTGTCGAATGAGAGTGGAAGGATTGACGTTATCGATTATAGAAAGACCCGAGTTTTAAATTAGTTGAAATTTATCCGTATTAAAACATTTGTAATATGTAATTTCCCCATGATTCTCTGTAGAAGAAATCAGTAGTATCTGGATGTCATTCTGTATAAATAGTTGACTGTACTTGATTGTTTGTACTGTGTTGTTACCAGTTGAGTGTCAAATGTGTTGATTAGTACACCGTGTGCCCAGTGCTGTAACATGTTCTGATTTAGAATTGTACTTTCGTCGTGATTCAGGTATGATTGAATAAACACCCAATCCCAAGAGTCGTTCTGTGTACGGCTTTCATTACACATTCATAAAGAAGTTTAGTAGACTACAGGGAGACTAGTCAATTGAAATAAATCAATGTTTGTCCTCAGTTATAGTTTTTGCTGCTCTAAATGAAATTTTTTGATAGTTAGAAGTGCATGCACTGGAGAAATTGGTGCAAGAGGGTCAATTCACATGCGTACTCTCGTCTGCACGAGTGATTGCTCTTACTTATTTGGAATTTCACGATCTATCCAATATTTGTCTATCCGCAATGCAGAGCTTCTTGTTGCTGAAACATGCCAAATGTCTCATTTAGGGTAAAACAGGGTAAAGCAAAGTTATAAAAGCAAACGGTGACAGGCACTAGTGTTGCAGTTACGACAACGAATTTCTATTTTGCATGTGTGATTGCACGGTTCATAGTGATATCGGCACGGACGATCTTTCACTCGCGCTGGGGACTTTGCACGTGTGTGGACAAGCGCATGTGCGATCGCACTTCTTTAGTCAGCCCAGAATGTGGATATGTTAAGTTAAAATAGGTTAATTTCAGTGAATAAATATGTTCCATTGCAACAAACTCATGCACATTTATATGTAGCTACCTTTTCCCTAGCGTGACCTTTACGTTCGGAGATATGGCAGTGGGCAAAGTCAAAGTGGTCATGAAGAAAGGTACTCAAGCAGTGATAGGATTAGGTTAAGGTAATAAAAGAATTTTGCAGCATTTTGAGATTGTAATCAGCTGGAGAGATGAAACTTTATTTCGCCCTTCCGTACTTGTGGGCTGGTTGCTGTCAATGGGATATATCTAATTGCAATGCATTGTGAATTTAATGCATTGCAGGTAGAGCAGAATTGTTGTCTTGAACACAAGATTTTCTTGATCTATGAATAAAGAGGTCAATAATTTTAATACACCGCCATGTTTCTCGTTAATTTCAAAATGTGTTTGATTGCAAATTTTTGCATCATATGCAAGGTTGATCTTTCCAGCTTATCTTTATAAGTATGGAGTGGTGTGCTAGTTTCAAATGGAACCTTGTAGGAAACACCCTTTTCCAATTATCTTGGTATTTTAGGAATCAATTGATATCCAATCTGATTACCTAGTAGTGCCATGTTGACCTTCTAAATGGATATTGGAAGCAATTTGCTAAGATATCTTTTGAAATTTAGCGGGTTTTGATCATGTGTTGTCGCTATTTGATAGAATCAGAATCACTCATACTTTATGTAAAATTTTTGATATGGCTATACCCATGCTTTTTACATATGCTTGCTTGAATACCGTAAAATCCTGAATGTAAATGCCCCCAAGTATAGGCCCTCTGCAAAATAACCAAAAATTTCCTTCCTAATATAAGCCTCCCAGAATATAATCCCAGGGCTTAAATTTGAGATTTTGTGCGTGTAGTAGGGATAATTGACAGTGGTGGCACCAGAGAAAAATACTAGTTGGGCTTGTGCTCCCAAAGTGCCAACAGTGAGCGGTGTCAAAGAATTTCGACCGACAAGACCTATCGCATTGGCTGAAAAGACTACAAAAATAGAGTATGGATATTGTGAAAGCGCCAAAAGTGGACAGAAATTTAGGTGCCGGCTGGGGGCTATGTAAAATTGTGGGGGCTATAGCCCCCCAGTAATGTCATTCATAAGGAATGAAATGAACAGATCATTTATAGAGCCCCTGTATTGACTTATGCCCACCAAAAAATGCTTTCGAACCTCTGTAAGTCTAGGGTTTATATTTGGGTTGCTTACGGCATTTTGATTCGGGGGTGTTGTGGCTCTAAAGAAACAAGGCCTAGAGAATCTGATGGATAGGGGTCCATTTATCGTGTGAATTTCTTATAGTGAGTTAAAATGAGGCCTATTCGCTGTGAATAGCGGCCAAGCTGCCTGCTGTAAATTTTCCTAGTGTCCTGCCTGCAAGTGAGTCGTAGCCGGGGGGGGGGGGAAGGGAGCCATGCCCCCAATATTTTCGAAATCTTTGGATTTTCGGAACTTTCAATGTATCATCTGAAGATTGTCGAGCTTTTGCTATTGGTAAATAAAGCTTTCGAATTTTACCGGAAAACCTTTGAACTTGCCGCGCTACTGTACAAGTGCCACGACGCCTGTGCCTGCCTGGCCAAAACGCCTGTGACTGCGTGCAACCATTTTGTACATCGGATTTTTCTTTGTATGAAAGACTTTCAAATCAGTAAATAAATAGTGCCATAGTTTATTGTGTTTTAAATGTTTCATAGATAAAAGGGGTTATTTGCAAAGAGTATTCAGTACGATAAGTCAAATGATGTCTTTTGCAGCTCTTTTCATCAAGCTCCTCGACGAAGAACAACTGATACTCTACAGGCATCATCTTCTGAAGAATACATAGGTATCCAATTTCCAGCTTGATGCTTTAATTTTCGTTTGTATTCTAATTTTGCTTTAAAAGCTGTTTGCTACTTGAAATATGCTTTTTTATTCGTAAGTGGTTTATAGGAAAGCAGACATCGACTGCAGAAAAAGTACAGGATGTTGAATGTTGAATTTTTCGGGCCTAAGAAAGTCGATAGGTTTATTTGCGTTTATATTTCCAGTTATACATATACTATCTTGCTCTCTTTTTTCAGTAGTTTATTTTATGTTGTCTTCAGTGTTATCTTTTTTTCAACATTTTATATACTTGCAGTCACGCAGTAATGAAATGAATGCTTCATGTAACTTTTGCTTCTGCCGCTCTGAGAACCTCCTCCAAACCTTTGATCTTATATAAACAAAATCTTCCATTCTCCTCAAACTTGGTATGGGAAAGTCTCTTTTCATTGTTTTCGCACTTTTGATGTTTTTATTCAATGTTGTTACGACAGTCGATAGTTTCTCTAGACTTACATCTGAATCCTTTCTCTGATCTTTCAGGGAAGAATCTAAGGAATATTAACTTTATCACTGATAATAAGAAATTCTGGAAAACAGTAAAGCCAGCATTCTCAGATAAACTTCGTCAAAGCAAAAAAATTGTGCTGGTTAACAATGATGACATATATCTAATGATGCTGGATTGCTGAAACATTTAATAAGTTTTTCGTTACGATAGCAGAATCACTCAGCATAAGAGAAACTCCTAAAAAACCAACTTCGACCGAGGGTTTATCTGACCCTGTTTTTGCAGCAATCAATAAGTTCTCTAATCACTCTAGTATTATAAAGATTAAAGACATCTGTCAACGTTCTAGATCCTTCTCATTTAGACCTTGAGAGACTCTGCGACAAGCAATTGTCTGCATATATAACAAATTATTTGTCCCCGTTTCATTGCTGTTTGAGAAAGGGCTTTAGTACTCAACATGCTCTGTCACGCCTACTAGAAAAATGGAAAATATCTCTGGATTGTGGAGGGAAAGTTGGAGCCATTTTTCTAGATTCATCTAAGGCGTCTGATTGTTTGAAGCATGATGTGTTAAAAGTCAAATAGGAGGCATACGGTCTTAGTCATGGTTCATTAACATTTACAACTGTTTACAGGCAAACAGCAAAGAGTAAATATCAATGGTTCCTTCAGGTCTTGGAAAGAAATAACTTTGGGTGTCCCACAGGGCTCTGTCCTTGGACCAATGTTCTTCAATATATTTATAAATGACCTCTCTTCAAATTGCGAAAGTTGACATCTGCAACTACGTGGATGACACCATACAATTTACCTCTGGCAGGGATATAAATAGGGTGATCTCCAGATTGGAAATTGACTCAGCTCTGTCCAGCAACTGGTTCTATGACAACTATATGAAGCTCAATGAAGACAAATGCCATCTAATAACTTTAGGCACCAATCATGCAGATGCAATTTCAATCAAAATTGGTAGTTCAACTATACATGAAAGTAACCAGGAAAAACTACTTGGTGCTATATAACTTACGTACTCTCTTGAGCTCTGCTAGTGGTTTTATCAAATTTATTGTGATCTTACTCTTTGCAGCTTAGTAGTTTTAGAAGTTGGCTTTGATTAGCGCCAACGTTAAATAAAGTGATTATTATATTATATTTTATTATAATCTCGTAGCCTTAGCTGTTGGCATTTATCATTATATCATGTGCACATGCAGACGCACGCCTTTTGTGTGCATGCGCAAAGCTTCGCAACTCAAATAGGTTTGCTAAGAAGGTCTTGAGAAATTCTTGTGCTAGAAAGTTTCAATAATTGACCAAAGAAACTTTCTTTAAAACAATGTAATTCTTCCTTTTTCTAGAGAACCATTTCCATGAAATTTCATGCATTTTTCAATTTTCAACGCTTTGAAACAGTTCTGGCATTTGCTTTTCGCTCCATATCGCCCCATTATTCATGCCTTGGTTGGGACTGAAGAGAAATGTTTATTTGGGTAATGTGTTTGTTACCTAACCTTGTGGACTATGCAAATAATTACCTAACAAGTATAGAGCTATTAAAATATGCTACCCAAACTTTGGGAGACAGAAAAATGGTATACCCAATCATAAGGCTGCCTGAAAAATCATTTCACCATTCTTTTTCTCTTTAGTCCCAGCCTGAGGCATAAATATTGAGCCTAAGAGAGTGGTCCCGTAGTAGGAGAACTGTCCTTTATATAAGAGAATGGTCCCTTAGAATGGTCGTATGTAAGAGAATGGCCGTATGTAAGAGAATGGCTCCTTAGTAATATAAGAGAATGGTCGTATATAAGAGAATGGTCCTTAGTAATATAAGAGAATGGTCCCTTAGAATGGTCGTATATCAGAGGATGTCCCCTTAATTACTACCTATTTTCTGAGCTCATCGGGTATTGTTTGTTTCAAGCCAATAGGCCTGTGGTCATTACTTCCAAGAGATGATAATAGATCAACATTACTGAGGGAAAATGTTTTATTAAATTATTTGAGAACATGTGTTTGGTTATGTTTGGTATTCCATTTTATGACATAGCAATGATTAGAATTTGCGTACTCCCTCCAAATGTAAAGATAGCTTTATTCCCATGATACATTCAGAAAGGAAGTTATAAGAAGTCATATTAGCTAGGCGGAAACAGTCTCGCACTATGTAGTTATTGTGTATAACGTAGTTTTTATTTTTTAGTTTTTAGTTTTTTATTCTTTTGTCATACTGAGCGGTGTAGAAGAGAGGGGTGCAGCCTCCCTTCCCCCAACTCTAGAAGTTGTTTGGAAATAAAAGCGTGCAAAAATCATTATTCTGTTTTAAAATGCTTAGATTTAAAAAGCTGTCGAGAAATTATTAGCTCATAATATATAGGACAGGTGTGGCCAATCCGCGGCTCTTTGTCTGGCTTAATACAGTTTTTGCACTCATATAGAAGAATGCGTTTCTTATGCATGTTTGCTTCCCTTATGTTCAAAAGATATATCCATGTGAGAGGTAAGTATGGGGCTGATGTTCATGTATCCCCATTAGCTTGATGTGGCTCTTTGTGGTATCACAGTAGAAAATGCGGCTCTTACACTCTCACTGGTTGGGCACGCCTGATATAGGGTATTAAAAATACGTTATTTACTGGGCGTCATTATCGTTTTCTAACGTATCTGGGTGGATTAACTTCAAAATTTTTTATAAAGATGAATACAAGAAGAGAGTCCCCTAGCTATCAATAGAGCCCCCTAGCTATCAATTTACTTCTACACCACCGGCCATACAGAGTGATTATCAAACGGTAGATCACCAGCTTCTTCGCTTTTTGCACTTTTCAGTATTTCATTGTATTGTTGGTGTACATCCATCATCTTCATGTTGTAGATCGTTTTTCCAACCTAACCACTGAAGATGATACGTCGCCACCTGAATCTGAACAAGAAAAAGACATAAGGAAATTGTGCCAGACGTTTCCATGTGCTGGGAGAGAATTGATAGAAGATTTATATGCACAAACAAATAACTCTTTCGAGAATACATGGGCTATTTTATCAACTAGCTAAAAGTATCTTTTGTCAACAAGCACGAACATGGTAAATGCTGGAAAGTATGTTCGTTGTCATATTCAAGAACACGGTTTTTTACAGCAGCACAAGATGGACAACGTTTAAAACTGTTTAGATGCTCGTGTTTTTGGCATTAGTTGTAGATTTAGTACAATAAAAGAATGGCCACGACGAAAAACATTGTACATATTTTTCAGATCTTTAATTCGACATATGAGAAATTAAGACAGTTATTAAGAATTAAGACTTAGGAATTAAGACTAAAGCGGTAGGATAGTATGGATATGTCTTAATTTCTCGGATGTCGAATTAAAGATCTGAAAAAATGTACAATGTTTTCCGTCGTGGCCGTTCTTCTAAGGTTCATAATACAACTGCGGTTCCCAAATGTTAGTATCATAGATTTTATATGCATTAGCAGTGTTTTCAAAGGTTTTTGAAGTAGGAGTTGCATATATTTGAGTAGGAATTGCAAGGCCCTAACACCACAACAGTTTATTTATCACATAATATACCTAACTGGAAGTAGGCTTTGCAAGTCAAAAGTTGCCATCCGGTGCGAGGGCCGACGGCAGATTTTGAAAACACTGATCAGCAAGAACGATGCCAGAAGAATTCCATGATGGTGTCATATCTCAGGCTTTCGATTAGGAGAGTTGGCAGTCTACACTGATACTGGAAAGTAGGCAGCTGAATCGACGATTAGCGATCCTTGATGAGGTTTCACATCCCCGTTGTGCCAATACTGAGTATGGACGCTTGATGCTAATGCTTCATAGTAATTTTAACCTGTAAAGCATGCTATTTAATAATCACTCTATGTAATTGCATTTGGTCATGCTCCATGTTTTTTTCGTGGGTTTTTCCCTATTTGCCGGCATGGAGGCGCATCCAAGGTCCTAGTATCGGGGAGGGTTAGGTACTCAACCCTGAAAATTTGTTTTCGGAGATTGCCCTTCAAACTATCACAAATGCGAAGAGGCGCCTGTTTTGTGAATCATCCATTGAACAATATATGGAATCATCTCATTCATTTTATGGCCATTGACTGGAGAGTCACAGGCGCAGGAGAGGGGCTAGCAGAAAAAGCTGGAGCCTCCCTCCCAGTTAAACAAAAATTCATCTCATTCGGTAAATTTTTCTGGAAGAACGATAGCACATTTTTACTGCTTCTCTTTGCTTTGTCGGGTTGCTGGCTGTCAATTAAGGACTTCATAAAGAAGGAAACTGCCGTGCTTACTTATAAAAATCACTAAATTCACTTGCTCCCCAGTATTTAACAGAACTCTTTACAAAACACTCCGAAAGTAATGGACTAAATTAACGTTCTAGTGAAACAAATTTGCAGATAACTATACTTAGAACATCCATAGGTCAAAACGCTTATTGTTATCGTGAAGCAAAATTATGGAATGAGCTCAGCCGAGAAGTTAAACTAGCACCCTCATTGAAGACCTTCAAGAAGTCCATCATATAGTGATATTTCCATATTTTAATGTTTCACTTTATAACTGGTATTTTTTTTAGTTATTGTTAGAACAGGACAATTTGTAAAACAGCAGTATACACGGCTTTTTATAAGAAAACCGTCATTTTACCTGAGCCTCAATTTTCTTAACTTTTCCCGAAATTGAGCCTTAAATTTAATAATCTGGCTAAAATGGCTTGCACTTTCGTTATCAATATTGTATCTTTGAATTTGAATTCTATCTTTAATATTTTGAATACAATAAGGACAAAATATCGATTTTTGGCCAATAAAAACACTAAATTTCTGAAATTGAGCCTTGTGATCTTCTTAAGATTTTCTTAAGATTTTGACGACTTGAGCCTCATTTTCTTATAAACTTTTTTCTTATAAAAATACGTGTAGCTGAAATTTTTACCAAGTATAAACATTTCCAATAATATTGTAATAATAGCTTATAGCCCTCCTAACTTTAAAAATCCCCTACATCTATGGAAAGTATACTCTTGCATAGCATAGCATACAAGCACATAGTTGGAGGTATTGTGCTGCAGCCTGTCTCGACCCTCATCTTGAAGGGAACAAGAAACGGGATTAAATGACTGTTTATCGATGTCATGTACATTATAGTTAGCTTAAAATCTGGTTGTGCTCTTTGCTTATGACCCTTGCCGACTTGGCCTCTGAAGTTTAATTTCTTCATATCAAGGCTTTTGAAAGATGATTGTTTACGTGCATACGTTGTTTGCGTATAGGTGTGTCGAAGTAAGGATTTTGTAGGGTTCAGTTGTAGAAGGCTTCTACCGCACAGGTTTCTTGTTTTAGCAAAAGCAATAGCATCGAAAAGCGCAGAATTTTTGCAAAATTTTAGTGCCTTTTGTTCAATGTTTATGTTTTACTAAAATAAGAAACCTTTGCACAAGTCAAATAATGTCAACTGGCACAATTTTTGGCAATTGACGTCGCGAGAGATCTTGCTATTTCTAACTATTAGAAATTTTTGCACTTTTTATTTTTTAAAAGTTCTTTGCAGATATCGAAAGCACCAGACTTTGGGTATCTAATGGCATTTGAAGTGTTGCGATGGCTTTGTCCATTGTTGCAAGAAAGCACTATTTACAAACCCTGTTTGTACGCCAGGTCTTTTGCATTGATTTTTATTATATTGACAGAAAGCCTTCATATCGTTTGTTTACAAAGTGACCAGGAAGCTTGAAGAAAAGTTTAGCGAAAATTCATGCAAATTTTCTTTTACCTTTGTAAACAATTTTCTCTCTCAACCAAATCCACAACCAAATTCGAAAATTTCTGTATACAAAATCCCCCAGTCTGTGATGGCTCGCGCCGCCCTTTGTTACTTATCTGAAGCAACTGGCGAAAAAATTATCGTTTATCGCACCGTCGGTAACTGGTTGCATAGCAACAGTAACGGCCCTTGAGAATGTGCAATAGAGGCTATAAAATGGCCAGGCCATCAAATGTTGCCTACGTTGTCACATTTACTTAATTTTGAGTTGCTTGGCACTCCATCCAGAGCTGTGACGCTGAAAATGGTTAAATTTCTTATTGCACTTACTTTTTATATCTTTATTTCTGTGAAATGTAACGGGATACACGCAATTGATAGTCAACGAAACAGGGATACATTACGGAACGTAAATAAGAGGCATTTGATGGATAGCAAGAGGACTGCTAGAGATCCATGTAAAGAGCTTAGTCTTGGCCAGCTATTTATAGTAAAACACCATATAGAAGAAAAGCTTCTTGATAGTTTGAATAGCGTGCAAAAGGATAATTCGATTGAAAAGAAAACCCGGGATCGTCAGATTAGAGCAATTGTGCTGTTTCGAAAAGAGATAAATGAAACTGAATCATTGCTGTATGATTCGGTCAAAAGTCTAAGGCGTGTCTTAAAAGGTGATTACAAATCATTGAGAAACCTTGAGAAAACAAGTAAACAAAGGCTTGATAAGCTAAAAAAAGCGACACTGGAAGAAGAGCAGGAGTACAAAGACATCCTGCAAGCGGAAAAGGAGGAGATCACAGAGCTGCAAAGGCAAGGCCACAATGGCGCGAGAAGCCAGGACACACCACTAAGGAAGTTCATAAACAATCTACTTAGTGACATATCAGCCGCAGCAGACAAGTTAGAATTGCAACTAGATGATGGATCTTTTGAAAAGAACTTCCGTGAAAACAATAGGAAGTATGCCATTGAAACTGTACTAAGGCTTAATGAAGATGACTCAACTCTTTCACCTGAAAGCAGTGGTGTTATGATGCTGATAGATGCCCACAACAATCAGTATGTTTTATCAAGGCCTAAAGATGGTACCATCACACATGTTGATAGCAAGTTTATTAGAGATGTTATATATATTGTGATATGTTCATTAGCATTAAGTATACCTTGCAGCTGGTTTGGGCTTCCAAACCTCATTGCTTACATACTAACTGGAATCATTCTTGGGCCATCAGGAATAAATTTATTGCAGGTATGGTATAGTGAGACAGACTTCACCTTTAATATAGATGAATGTGCTAACATGTAAGGCTGCCTTTGTAATGCAAATGAAAATTAGTTAGAATGCAGTACATTAAATGTCTCTTTTTTGTTAGCTAGTTTAATACTTTGAAGATACTCACTTCATTGCTCTATCAGTTGTATATCACTTGTTAGAGAATATGTAACTTGCAAGAGATCTTGTACCAGTTGATTTTACATTAAAATTTGGCATAGTTCACACACCTATTAGCTTTGGTTCACAGATACTTTCACATTATTGGTGCTCTTGTTGCTCAGCTTGCTTTATTGTTGAAATAACTATAGTATTAGCAGGGAAGATAAACTTAAAATGTTGTAACTTTGCATATTTATGGTAATGGCAAAATCATGTGTGGTTCTCTTTTTAGAGTATTGTTCAAGTTGAGACCCTTGGAGAATTTGGTGTTTTCTTTATTCTATTTGTGCTTGGACTTGAGTTTTCATTGGAAAAAATGAAGAAGGTATGTTTTTCTTTTCAGTTTATTGACAGAATGTTTGTGATCTTTGGCCAAGTGGCAATATTGTATTTGTGCAACAGCCTCATATTTTTTTGTTTGTTGGCGTAAAAACCTGGTTATTCTTATATTTGTGATGGTTTACTACAGTCATGCCTTAATAAATGATCTGAAAAAGTGATCTTGTGCTTTTTCATATGTTTTGCAATATAAGACCGATCGATGGAGGGTTTACAATGAACGTTTCCTGACTGAATGGGCAGCTAAGATATTTGCCAATGGGTTGTAGCACTTTTCAAATCATTACACTACTTGCTGATAAAAACCAAGAATTATTGACAAAAAGTTTCCAATGGGAGTTTGAAACCCCCACACCCCATCCTGATGGCCCTGAGCACATTAAAAGATATTATTCATAGCATCACTTATAGCATCAGTCATTCTTGTTAGTGGAAATTATTTAGAGTAGGCCAATGTTTGTTATGTCTCTAGATATGGAAAACATCATTTAAAGCATCACTAATAATATCAGCAATTCTTGGCACCATTGGACTTATATCTGGTGGCCTTTTTGGCATAGGCCCACGCCAAAGCATGTTTATTGCTTCATGCCTGTCAATGTCAAGCACACCAATAATGAGCAAAATCATGTCTGTGTCTGGAATAAATGACCAAAGTAAAGGTAAATTTATTGTTAATAGTGATGAATGGTTATCAATGCTGTTGAGTAATATCAAGATATTTGTGAAGTTAGTTTATCATTGGCAGGTTTGTGCAGAACTAAATCATTAAGCAATGAACAATGAATAGTTTTTATGCAACCCATGACCTGTGGGCTAAGAAAATGTCAAGTGTGCTGTTTAAGTCAGTAAATTTGCCAGCCCATTTGCTTTGATTTGTTGCAGTATTGCATCCAATTCAGGTTTTAGATAAATGCTATGAAGTAAGGAATAATATTTTATTGTAACTCCAGTTTCTAATTTTTTGTTTAGTAGTACTGTGTGGCTCTCAACTCTACCTAGAGGACCACATTTATGACTATATATGTCTGTAGGCTTGAGCCCTGCTTGTAGTCTTTCTACAGTTAGTTGAGCGTTTATGAGCAGTCTGGTTTTTTAGCATGACATTCCATTAAAATCTAGGATATCAGAACTCTTATCTTGGTACAGAATTTACATTTTGCCTGTGGAAATATAAGCTAGTATTTCAACATTTTTGTAAGCAAGTCAGTGATTCAAGCACTATATAGAATGGAATACTATGGGTTTTTGTGTTTTGTGTGTTAAATTTTCATACATAATTCATCCACTATATATTTGCACACTCCAAGTCTCCAATCTACTTTAGTCTCAGTGCATTCAGGATCTTAGAGGGTGTGTTGTTATCATTAGAAAGTTATTTTGATGGCTAATTAATTGCAATTTCCATTCTAGAGCACCTCCCAGAATCTGGAGATGATTACATTAATATATTGTATGGAATCTTCATAATGCAGGATGTTCAGATAGGCCTAGTAATGGGGATTTTGCCCATCTTAGCAGGACATTATGAACATAGCAAAACTTCATTTGCCTTATTGCCAAACCATGGCATTGTCCACTACTGGCTTCATGGAGCAAGCCATGCTGGATCCAAGGGTAGAAGTCTAATTGCATTTCTTTCCATTATGAAGCATCGATCTTTGAATTTTTCCACAGCATTTCTATTTGATGTGTAGTAATTAATCTAGCCAATATTATATAAAGATGCTATAAGTTGTCCTATAGGAGAATGGAAGTGCACATTTGCTTTCAAAAATATTCTTATTCATTAAACAATGAGGTAAACATTGTTAAGATATCTCATTGCCTCAAAATTTCCAGTATTCATCAAGGTAAGTGCTTAGTTTATTGCACAAAACTTCCTTGCTTCTCTATTTATTTTTTAATGTTTTTCTTGACTATTGAAGAAATAGCTAATTAACTGTATATGTAATAGTGCTGTTTTTGTACTCTTTTTGTCTGTAAAATAGCAATTGAAATGCATTTGGGAACTGAATAGCAAAATGTATTAGGAAATATTTTTTGTTAGCTGAACTGATAATTTCTCCACTGAATAAATCAATAGTTTAAGAAGTGTTGCTGAAATATAGATGGTTCCAATCTAAGCTTACTCACTTTACTTTCCATAGCAGCATTTAGCAATTAAAATGTAGCTAAACATATTGTCAAAGCACTGAATATGAATGCAATCTTTTCATTTCTCGTAGACTTTATTGACAGCTCGTTGACAATTTTCTGGTCCTTTTTTGAGCTGATTATAGCAATGGCATTAGTTGTATTCATAAGTGGTTTTCTAGCAACTCACTTGATATCAAGATATTTCAGGTTTGCTTTTGTTCTCCTACACTTCATTTGTATCCACTGTGCACAACTGTTTTCGTTTTTAGTAGCTAGCAAGCAGTCTCTACCATGTTTATTTATCAGCTACCAAAGCAAACCTTTCTAACATCTCCTATGAGAGACAATGGAGAGGAAGAAAGGGGCAGGAAGCATGTTAAAGATCCAGAAGATGGTACTAACAGAGATAATGAAAACTATGAAAATGAAAACTAATTCTTATGTTTGATTTTGTTTTATTATCATTTAACTGATATGGTATTATACTGTTGTTTCTTATAAACCATATCATACACAGCAATTATTTGTGTATGATATTGCTGGCAAAGATATAATCGACTTTAGTCAAGCTTTTTGCATCAAAGCAGAGATACCATTGAACATCAATATAGGATTAAAGCAGATGATTCACTCTTTCTTCTGCCACTACAGCTTTACTTTAAGATTTTGTGATGGAAAAACCATTGTAAGCCATGCTTTAACAAAAATCCACCAAAAACCTACAGTTTTGGTACATTTTTAGTGACTCATTTTAGAATAGAGTAACTTTTGCATAGAAGGAAGAGATTGTTGCAGTCAGTTTAAATGTTGAAGCTCTCGCAGAGAGGTGCCTTTATGTCGCACTTTTCATCCTACATTGTATCTATTTAGCTATTAGCTGTTGTAAAGTTTTTCCTTATTAGCATGTTATCTTAGTGTTTGCACTTTGCAAAGCTGTACTCTCAAAAATAATCAATGTCGGCCATCTTTTTTCTCCTTTTAAGGAAATTTCCAGTAGCATGCTTCATTTCGTTCTCATAGAGTGTCATTGGCATCTTCTATCACGTTGTATTTGAAAAGCCACGTTCATCTGTAGCCCATCGTCTGCCAACGCAGCTTTATTAGTTCTCATTAGCAATTTAAAGTGTGTCTCGATATTGTGTAGCGTCCTAAGACTTTGCCCCTACGTTAGTGCTCTAACTAAAGTTTTGTTTTTATTTTGAGTATATGCACTGTTTGCGGGCGTTGCTAGGATCCACATTAGTTTTGTGATATGCCTTCTACTTGCTCCTCATTTATATTTTGCAAGTTACCTACCCTGCTTCCGTGTTTCTTTTACAGACTAAATAGGCTTCATAAACTTGACTATGAATTTTGACAGCAATTCCTTTAAAATATTTCTTTTTCAGTCTTATTCATGTCATGGGGAAGAGTGAAAGTGGTGTCGTAGGCACTATAACCATAGTGTTCGCAATGTTACTCGTAAGTTGGCCTAAACTTCTAACTCCCTATTACTGAATATATATCTGCCATGAACATGGATGGATTTATCTGAGGGTGTAGATGGTGTGACACCTACCTCCCAATATATTCGTACTATTCGATGGATTCTGCAAGATATTCTTACCCGTCTGTAAACTTCAAAATGTTAACTGTATTTTGTATTGATAGGATTGGTTTTTAATAATCAAGGCTTGAGGCTTATACAGCAAAAGCATGTTTTTTAAAGATAGGACAATAGTCAAAGTGAAAACTTTGCGTGATTTCATTATTTGGGTATTTGAAGGGTGCGGTGCCCAACACCCATCATAAGTCTACACCCTCCCAATGATTATCTCCTAAATCCGTCCCTGGTATAAAGTAGTATAAATTAGTTTAAAGCATTACACTTTCAATGAGAATTTAGTGCCAGATTTGCTCAGCTTGGAATATACAGGGTGTCATCCAAATCAGGGAATATCAGGGGAAATCAAGGAATTGCGTTTTGCCTAAAATTGTCAGGGAAAAATAAGGTAGTTCTACTAATTCTAGAGGCAATCAGGGAAACATCAGGGAAATTGCTTGTCTCGGATTCTTCCATGGTTCAATATTCTAATATGCTGAAATAATGGCAAGAAAACAGATTCTATAAATAATGTAATTGTTGGTTTTTCCTTTTATGATTGTATTAATAGGCGTAGGAGGACTTCAAATTCAGGGGGGCTGTAACATTTCTGCCCGAATGAGTAAGGCGATCTGGAGAATAGTCAGAAAAGTTGCCCGAATTTCCTATTGTTCTCTCAGGAAAATTGCCCGAGTTTCGCGGCTTTCTGCCCAACATAGGGGGGTTGCAGCCCCCCTGCCACCCCCTCTCCTACGCTTATGTGTATACCACACATGCTTAGGTGTTTTTCTTTGTGCAATTTTTCTTATAGAAATGAAACATTCATCTATTGTCTCGTATTTTAAGATCAGCAATGCCAATCACATTCGCATGCTTTCTTCCATTAGTCTAGAGAAGTAGGCCCATTGTCATCTTTATCTCCAGGAAAAAATCAAACAAGGGAGGGAAAAACAGTTAAACATTTCCTACTGAGCATTTGAAACCTGAATGTAAACAGTAAATACCTAAAGTACTCTCTAATTGCCCGAATGTCGCGGCTTTTTGCCCAACAAAGGGTGGTTGCAGACTCCCTCCCACCCCCTCACCCACGCTTATGATTGTATTGAAGCTCTTTTCTTTGCTCAAATAGGCTAAAGGTTACTTAAATAGTCCTGCATTGTGACAAGCGCAGTTTATGTTATTTGCTCAGGGCCTGCATTAATCGAAAGGAAATAGGGCGAGAATCAGGGAGATATCAGGGAAAAAGACTTCCCTAATTTAGCAGACACCCTGAATATAGAATTCCTGTTTTTCGTAGCCATTTGGATGTCTTCTATATGGATTGAAACAGCATAATTCAGTGTGAATTAGTGAAAATCTGGATGGCTCTAAAAGGCACAGCTTCTGCAATGTTTATCTTTTATAGTGACGGCTTTGCTTCTTGGTTTTGATGATTCGTTGTAATAAGTCAGAATGCATCATTAAAGATGGACGAGATTCTGTTGCCTTACACAGTGAAGTGTTTTTACTTTTGTTTTGTAAGGTTTATTCGAAATTTTAAATTATATGAAATTTTTGCTCCTAGGTGACAGATCATCTTGGAATTTCAATGGAGCTTGGTTGCTTTGTTTGCGGTGCTGTAATAAGCAGTCAAGGAGAGCAGATTTGTAAACAGGTGCAATAAGAATTTAGAACACGTGACAGACTATTACATCATCTTTATCGTGATTGGTCCATTCGCTTGTTTTGCCCATCAAAGCCGCGGTATTTGGTGGGCAAAACAAGCACATTGACCAATCACGAGATAGATAACGTAATGGTTTGTCACGTGTTTTAAAGTCTTACTGATTGTTTTGTGATTTCATTTGGATCAGGGGTGTTGTGACCAGGTGGGAAGCTGGGAGATTTCCCAATGGGTCACTTCTAGTTGATGATCAAATTGTGCTTCGTTTCTCTTGTATGCAGTTGCTTCAGAGAACCTGCATTTTCTTGTAGTTGTTGTTGCATAGTTATTGATTTCCTTTTGTCACTTCTGACTTATTGTTCTATTGAATGGGTCGATAAAAGCGGTTTCCCACTGCAAATGGGCCCCCATATCATTAGATTTTCCCAGCCATATTCTTGGAGTCACAATGTCTCTGACTGGCAGGAGTGAGGAGGCTTCTCGAATCTCCTCACCCCTTTAGGCCAAGACTTACCCTCATATATAATCTTCATTGCTACGTGTTAGTAGAAACTTTTGTACAAGCAATTTACGATATGATTCTAATTTTATTTATTTATTATTGTATTTATTTATTTAGTATATTTTAGCTAGATGGAACGCCTCTTGAAAACCAGCCTTAGCTGAAGGGCCACACTACCTAAATATTGTGATAATAGAAATAAATATTATGATAATAAAAAGAGTAAGATAATAGCTATGAAGTTCAAAGGAAACTGTTACGCCACGCCCTATCACGCCTTTCAACACCCTGTCACTCTCAGTTTTGCATAAAAATGTATATTAATTAATCTTATTTATTTATAAAGTTCAAAAGCTTAATATTTTTAAAGATTATAATAATACCAACTTAAACAGAGCATCGTGCCAGCTGCTATAATGATTGTCACTGTTCTCATAAGAGTCATTCATGTATCGTACAACGCATGAATTTAGTGAGACAAGAACAATGGTACTTGAGACTTTCTAGCTGAGGATACTTACTTTTAAAGATAAAGATATAGTGGGTAAATTTGCTTTGTAGATGTTGAAGTTGACTGAAGCATTATCCAGAGATGAATGAATTGATTTTCAGCCATAGAAGATATCCTCAATAGAAAAATGACTTCCGAAGATTAGATCAGTATTGACTTCTGAGACTACAATTTTAGGCATTGGTATTATGCGTCAAAGGACACATAAGCTTCGTAGCCTTATGCAGGATCAAATTTGATGCGATAAAAATGTACTCAATGGGTCCTTTTTGGGTTAGTTGTTGACAGGTCAACCGCCATTTCCTTTTGATTAGTCAAAAGCAGGGACGCCTGCCGTGATGGGGGCAGGAGGGGCAAAAATGTCCCCTCATACTGAACTCTTTCCATCTCTCCTATCTTTTGAAGGGGCATTTTCCGGCATTGTAGACAGCTTTGTTCAAGAAAATTTTTCTGGGGGCAAGCCCCAGACCCCCAAATTTGCATTATAGAACTAGGAGGCCAATAAACTGAGCATTGTTCTTCTAAAAAAGAGTTTGAAGACCAAAATCTACCCCTGTGGAGGAACATACATATGCATACACTAGATGTGCCCTCAGAGGACGCCTTGCCCCCCCGCCCTAGGTACGCATAGGCATCCTTTATCAAAAAGAATTCTTTTTATCTTTTAGGCCTCGACGTTTATCGAACCAGTACGTGACTTCTTTGCATGCATATTCTTTGCTACAATTGGTAGGTAACATTAGCTACAGTTGATGATCCTGGTCAGAATTGAAAAACTTGTTTTAAGTTGACATCAGTAATTTCGCTTAGACAAAGTCTTTAATGTATAGGGATTCTCGGTGAATGTCCTAAAGCCAAATATGTTTTCGTTTGTCGCCCTTCTTGCTGTATGCTTCATAGGGAAGCAGCGCTATAAAAGTCAATAGTGATTCTGCAATAAGGCTGACTACATAAAAGATAACCAATTAAAAATCTGTTTTATTTCTTTGAAAGCTAGGCTTATTTTAGAATTGAAGATTCCTTTACACATTGTGTACAGGTTTTTTTTCCAATTTTCAGGCCTACATGTGTTTCCATCTTTCGTTTTCTCTGAAATGGCAGTAATGATCCCAATAACAGCAATGATCGTTATCATCAAGGTAAATACTGTACTCGTGCAGGTTCTTGAACTCCTTGAAAAGTGCTGGGATTTGGAATGTCATTTCAAGGGCACTTGAAATCCCTTGAAAATAAGAATTTTTCGTTGAAAAGTGATTGAACTCTTTGAAATTTGTGAATAGTTACTGTTTGCTTCTTTCACAGCAGTAAACAACACAAGACACAATTTTTTAAAATATCCAAAACAAACTTATTAAAAATCGTACAAGAAAACTCGTGATATGCCAAAAAATGTCTCGTTTTCGGTAGTTTGGGCTTCCTGTGTATTCACGCATGCGCTGTGAATGTTAATTTAGAGCTCCTTGAAAACATTTATTTTAGTCCTTGAATAGCCTTGAAAAGCCCTTGAATATACATATCAAATCCTGCACGAATTCTCTAAATATTGTAGTCATGAGTATTTGCTCATCAGTTGCATGCAACTCTCATTTTGGCAGAAACTAAATTGTTATGAACTTTTTTTAGCTCTTTACAAAGCGTATAGAGGGTGCGTGCGCTCTTTGGAAAGCCTATAGAGGATGTGTACGCTTTCACGAAAGGGGACTGGAAAAACATATTTCTGCATACAAAGGTGGTCTAAACAAGCATAGGCTTAACAAGAAGGGGGGAGCCAGAGTTTTCGGAAATTTGTGTGTACATGCTTGTGTGAATGAACACTAGTTTGGAGAGAAAAATTATCAATTGATTGATGAATCGCAGAATTACGATTAGGAAATTGAAAATGAGAAAATAACATGTATTTTACAGAATATGGCACTTTTAGAAACAGAAGTAGTTAGGGGGAACGAAGAAAAATTCTGATTTGTGTGTAGAAGTTGAATTTAAATGGATTTTGCTCAAGGGCTTGCTGCAGAACATTTCCAACTTAAGATTTTTTGGCATTTACTGTAATCACAATGGAAAGCCTGGTGGCTAAATTTAGCACATTTTCCACAATATTTGTATTTCATATAGTTAGAAGACAACTGATGGCTATGCTCCCAAGTATATCAGTGTATGTACAACTACAGTAGCTATGCCTAGTGGTATTTAGGCTGACCTGCTTGAATTTTTAACACTCAGATGAACAAGCAAACAAAACAGGTTCACTCTAAATTGTAAATAGACAAGATGCACCTCCACTTCATTTTTTACCTACAGTTGTCACCGTTAAAGCTCCAGAACATTCTCATGCTACTTCAAGCTGTCCGGAAGAAATTGGTGCAAGAGCGTCAGTTGGCACGTGCACCCTTGTCTGCATGAGCGACTCCTCGGAATTACTTGGTATTGCACGCGCCGTCCAAGATTTGTGTTTTCGAAATACAGTTCTTGTTGCTGTAGCATGCTAAGTTTCTAATTTAAGGTTAAATAGGATAAAGCAAAGTTATGAAAGCAAAATGTGACAGTCACTAGTGTTGCAGTTGCGACAACGAAGTTCCCATTTGGCATGTGCCATTGCACAGTTGATAGTGATGTTGGTACGGGCAATTTGTCGCTCGTGCTGGGGATTTTGCACGTGCGTGGACACGCTAATGTGTGATCGCACGCATCTCCAGGCATGGACTGACACTGTAATTTTATAATCAATGCCATAACGATAGTAAAGTCATATGCAAAGAATATTAAAAATACACACCTCATTTATTTCCATTTAGAATGACAAACTTATGCTCATTGCAGTTTAATTTCTATTCATCAATTTGATAATATCAAAAAAATTTTGAAGGGCCATTTGGAAGACACTCTTGTTTTTTTAATATTGTTGGGGATGCGAATCCTTCAAGTTCTCATGCTAGCGGTCATTCCCCGAAGGAAATCTAAGAGTATGCGTAGAAGACATATTTCAGTTTGCTTGATTGTAAGCAGTACAATGGGATAGTTCATGGCTCGCGCATGACAATAGATTCCCCGGTCAATGATTAGCTTTGAACTTTTAGGGCTTAACAGTAGGTTCCAGCAATAGGGATAGCCCTTGGTATCCAGAATCTGCTTGTTTTTTTTTACCATTTTACCATTACTGAAGTTTATGTGACATTGGTTGATTTTTCTTTGAGCAGTTTTCTGTTGCATCACTGGTACTTAGCTACCTTTTGCCAAAAGGGAGTCAAGCCAAATGGATGGTCGCATCTGGTCTGTTGCAAATCAGTGAATATGCTTTCGTTCTTGGCAGCAGAGCTCGGAGATTTGACCTTATATCGAGAGAGGTAATTCTTTTTATTTTATATTTTGGTTTGTTGCACTGCAATTAAGGTGAAGCATATAAGGAAAAATGCTGTAAAATCGCATAATCAGAAAACTGAGACATGAAATCTTATTTTTAGAGTCTCTTATAGATTAGGCTTGATGGTTTCAGTAGGAATATTGTGCGGTAAGCTCTTCTCTATCTGTTGGGACAGTTTTTGATAAAAGCTCAAATTTAAGCACATAACAGTATTTTATTGTAGTCATTCTACCAAAAGATGAAGCGAAAGTTAATGGTTTCAAGCAATCCTTTAGCTGTATAACTTTTTCCCTTAGATGTTCGTGGCTTTAAACTTTGTGCAGAAATATATTGTTCAAAGTTGAATCGAGATTTCAAGCCGTTTCTCTTAGCGGAATTGGAGATTGCAACATGTACCCTTGTTTTTCATACTATTTGATATATTTTTTTGCATAAAGCCATTTATTAGCATCTCTTTCGTTGCTACTAGTGACCCTTATGATATATTGAGACACGCATTTCTCATTCATATAGGTCTACCTCGTGATTTTGTCAGTGACAATGCTTAGCCTTGTAGTCGGACCATTTTTTTGGAAAATGATGACATCGAAAATTTCTTGGCAAAAACTAACTCTATCACCAGTACTGCTGCTATCCCCGCTGCTGTCGAGATAACATTTGTCAACTTGATGTATATCATTAATGAATGGAAGTACATGAGGCAGCAGTACAGCTGAGTAGCACTCTACTCAACAAGACCAGCAGATTTGTGCAGATTTGCCACTGAAGTTTAGCAGTTGTGTATGCAATGCTCCCGAACATCTATTGTGTACAACCAGAAAGTTATGACCATTTCATCTATCAACAGCACAAATAGATGGCTGCTTGCAAAGGGAGGCTTCATGGATGTAAAGAGTGCACTTTAGTATATCACTACAGCATAAACGTCACTCTAATTTGAGCTTCTCATCTTTGCAAAGCACGTGCTCTCTTTCGCCTGCCGTAAACCACCTGTAGATCCTCAAATAGGAATAAACAAACAGAACTATTTGAAAATGGATATCCTTTGTTCATAAAGTGCATAGGAGACTTTCCTGAATGAATTTGTATTGGGAAGTGGAATATACTTTCTTTCTCACTCTTATAAACGGTTTCAGCTCTATTATTAGCCCTAATTTTCTCTTTCAGCTTTATTATGAGCCCTAATTGTAAAGCTTCATAAAGCAAACTTCATTTAAAACCTTGCAATCTTTCAATAATCTGCGTTATATTTTGGGTTGCTATATTTGACTGTTGTAGCATTTGCTAAGAAGACTTCATCGTATGAAAACTTTGTTTGTCTGTGATTGAGTCTATTATGACTTCAAGGCGAAGGTACTAGGCCACTTTACAGCATGACACAATTTTATAAGAATATTAAGGCTCAGAATTGCTGATATTTAAGATTAATTAAAGCGTAATGCAAGGCTCAAGCTTCATTAAGACTTAGAATGTTTGTATAATCGAAATCATAATACGGCTTTTAGATTAACTTTTCCACTATCGATTCAATATCTGAAGTAAAACATGAACCGAGATTTGAATATTTTCCTTTGATATTCAAGTGTAGGTGCACCATTGGTATTTAGGAGTAATTCAAGAATAATCTAAGGCTCAAAACCAAAACGTTGAAGAACATTGAGGCTCAGCAAAGAATTGGATATTCTTGTAAAAAGTGTGTAGTCATTAAGTGTCAAGTTTACACAGTTAGCAGCTCCTGTTGGTAATATATCAACATCAAGAACATCAACAACATATGACTCTCTAATCGTATTGTTTTGGGTCTCGTCTTCGCTATTCTTCTTGATAGTTTGAATGGCCAATATATGTTATGAATATATCTGCATATGCATGCATATACTTTATACATTAATCTTATGTGCGTAAATACACCTTTACTAAACTTTAGTGAATTGTTTCATTCTCTAATATTCTACTCGTATAGCAGTATTGCATACAATAGCAAATTATTGCCCAGTCCTTCCATCTACTTGTGATGCAAGTTTCATGTAGATATACCCAACAGAGTTACAATATTACAGCAGCTACTTTGTTCAAAGTAAGATTCAATGGTGCTATTCGATGAAACAGATGCGTTTCTTGTAATTTAATAAGTAGATCCTGAATTTCTATATGAAAGAGTATCTGTTATTTTCTCTATAATCTTTTGGGCACAGTGCTTTTGTTGCATTTTTCCATTGCCTCAAGTTCGCTATGCGCACAAATTAAAAAAAATTTTTCATGATTCATAGTGGAAATTTCCTAGCTTGTTGCCATGTTTAGTACCGTGAAAGTTATAGGGTATTTCAAAAGCTGAATATGATCAAGTGGCATGAATTCTGCATTTTCATCCTCTGGCAATATAAAAACAACCTTGGCCATAGAACAAGATAAAGTAAAGAATATTTAGGCTCAGCAAAAATTTGGTATTCTCATTGAAAAAATGTGAGTATAATATTATAGAAGCCCATTTTATAGACATGCTTTGGGTGGAAATCTCGTTGTTGAGCGCGCATAGAAGCTTTTGCAGTTGTTAAATAGTGCACTCTAGTATTTAAAGTTCTTATACACGCCTTGCTCAAGCTCAATATTTTATAAGGAACCTAGCTCAAGGCCTAACTCTAAAAGCTCCTTAGTTTTGGACCTCATTTTGTCAAATTCTAGTAGTAAATGTTCCTTAATAGTTTCTTAATTGTCACTGCACATATAGTGCCATAAAATGGTACACGCACAAAAGAACCATTAAAAGTCTGAACTTAAGAGTAAAAGCATAAATAAGATAGGAAAAGAGTTTTAAATCTATCTATGTGAGTTTTGGCTATAAATGAATGAAGTCTTTTCCCAATTTCTTGATTATTTGCAGTTAAAAAATTTCTGAAATTGAAAAGTTGCTTATGTTTTTTTTCAGTTTGCAGTATAAGTTCTTTAAATATTTGGGCCGTCTTTAAATACATGCAGGTTCCTTATAAACTAGCTGCTTATAGAAAAGAAAGCGTGCAAACTCGAATTTGCTGACGCTCAATCAATAGCGACATTAAGGCCAAGCACCAAAGCCTGGTCAATACGTGGCATTGTTCAGGATTTTGGCATGTAGTGTTATGGTCACACTCTTCATATGCCCGCGGGATGCGCGCGCATAATGTCTGAATGTTAGTGTCAAAATCACGGGGGTAGATTTTACCACTACATTACGTCATACCTTGCCTGCCGCTTTCGTTCATCCATATGGGCTTGGCCAGTCATTAAAATGAATAAACTTTCTAATGGATATGAACTCGGTAATATTCTTAGGTGGCATGAGCATTTTGGCAAATTTTTGCAGATGGGCACTTTGCATTTGAGGAAAGAAATAATCGCTGATTCCTGAAATATGTACCAGAAATGCAAACCAAGTAGAGCTTTGTAAATTCATACATAAAATTTTGAACTGGAACAACAATAAGTTTTCCACCCCGCCATCCTTGAGCAGTTGATAGTTGCAGCTGGTCTATTCTGACTATTAGAATATGATGTATGCAAGTGATACCCATGCTGCACCAGGATATATTTAATCTGCACATGCACTATGTATTTGTTGAAAAATATGCATGCTAATAAATTGCTTCAATCTACAGTATTGCAATTTGATATCGTATTTGAATTTCATTTGCAAACACAAAAAGCAAAAATTCTTAGTGTGAAAGGACCAGGATATTTCCTGCTTTTTAAAAATGGGGTAGATCATTTCAACGCCAAAATAAAATGTAAAATATCATCATTACTACTTTAAAATTCAAGAAACTTGCTACCATTAAATGCTTGAAGTTTCTACAAGAACTTAAACAGCAGTTTTCTTGCTAGATGTAGTAAAAGATCAGCTCATCTTCTGATTCACAGTGAATGTCTATGCTAAGTTACTTTGTTGCAAAAAACGTCGTAAGCTTTCGCCAATTTTTTGTTCAGTTGTTCCCTGAATACTTGTATATGCAACAAACGCACAAGAGTTCACTGTTTGAATAATATTTTGGACTCTCCGATCATGTCAACAAACCATACAAAACATCAGCAACCCCCTGGTGCACAGGTAGAAGTGCATGCTGGCCGTGCGCCTAGCCTATCCAATGTGGCCTACAAAGTACGTTCAAAAGGGAGGTGTATGTACAAAATTTGCAGTAAATTCGAATCACAAAGTAATGGATACGTTTTGGAGAGGACCTTATGGATAAAGATACATCACACGTACCGAAATTCATTGTGAAATGCCTACTCTTTCTTAATAGGCAACTTCGTCAAAGAAGGCACAAGTGGTCAATGGCGACCCAAGACGAAAGTCTGCACCAAGCAGCGACACGTCCTACTCCGTATGAAAGGTCTTCAAGTAAAGAAACTTACTTGATTGACTTTGAATCGATTGATGACATTAGTACACCATTGGTTAGTGAAAAGGGAGATATGTGCCACGAAGGTAAAGCTTTTAACGGTTCTGAGAGCGGTAGGCAAAAGAAGAGCCTATTTGAAATAACGAGAGTTGAAAATACTGATAATAGAGGAGAGAATGGTGGCATTGACATAGAAGATGTTGAACTGGATGATACTTTTCCTGACATACAAGATGTTTCTAGTCCTCTTGTAGCTAGCGACCTAATTCGTAGCGTTTCGATTTCTGAAGATTCATCTAGAGACAAAAACCTTGTAAGCAGTTCAAACGGAAGTGAAATATCCCAGACTCACACCAGTGGTGTAGGCCTAACTTCAAGGTTTAAAATTGTTAAGGTTGCTCGTGCAGAGCCATATACAAGAGGAAGGTGGAAATGCCAGGAATATATGGATACTTCAACAGAAAACAAAGTTCCGGATCGAAATCCTTCTGAAACAAAAACTACATCAGGAAATACTACTATACAACCTGTTGTCCATGACATTACTGTATCCCTTCCAGCAAAACAAGAACTGAAAAATGTCGAACAAAAATTATCTCCAGACCATGCGGAAAATACGAATGATAATAAAAATTGTTTTGATAGCAGTCCTGAGTCAGTTCCAGAAACAAGAGGTGGAGTTGCTGCCTCTAATCAAGCCTTGATAGCTAATTTAGAAACTCAAAGGGATAATCTTGCAAATATTGTGCAGCGGTGAGTTGTGCCTTCAATTACTTACTGATATATTGGGAGAATTTATCTAAATCTCTTTCCTCTTGCTGTGTCTTATTAGTAACTTCATCAATAGCTATTGCATGTATTCTATATTTCTAAGATCCATTTTATGCTAGCCATTGCTATCTTCTATGTTCTGTGTATTTTACAAATATATTATGGACAAGTAGCCTTAGAATTCAACCTCATTTAGATTTCTATGCTTGTCCATCTCTTCTCTCTATTTTCTATCTCATATTATGCCATTTGAATCACTTGCTAATCAAAATCTCATGCAAGTTTATCCTTCACTACATTTCCCTCTGTCTTGCCCTAACTGCTCTCTTCTCAATTAGTCTATCTATCAAGAGAGGTCCTCTTTTAAGAAATTCCTGTGTGCAAATCTTCTTGGTCTTTTGCAATATTATAATATCTTTTTGTTCATTTTAAGTCTTCTCTTTCTTACTCTATGTTATTTTATATTATATATTTTCATAGTCTGTTGTAATTTAAGATTTGTATGTTAGGAATTTTAAAAAATGAAATGAGAAATGAAGTGAACATCAACTAGCTTCACAAACTGCCCAGACAAAGCAGCTATTTATTGTTTCCTATTTCATGGAAAGCATGTTATTTTGAACTTTACTGTATTTCAAAATCACCTCTTACCAGTGGTGTACTATATGTAATGATTTTAACTCTGCCAAACTTTCTCTGCAAGCCAACCAGTGATGGACCTCTCACATGACTTCATTCAAAGCTGCTTTACATCATGACTAATTTTCTTTTTCATGGTTTTCCTGTCAACTGTTGCACCACTGAAAACTATTTCTGCACATGACATCTCAAATACACATTGTGTTCTGAACTTCATACCCAAGGAACAGTATAAAGCTTGATATATAGTACAGTATTAGAATTGATAAGGGCAAGGTGGCATAGTGGTTAGAGTGCATGCCTTCTGTGCAGAAGGTCTATGGTTCAAGTCTGACTCAATGCCCTGACTGAATGCTCACTAACTGTTCACCCAGCAGCAAATTGGTGCTTGGGGGGATAAAAAGCAGCAAGGAAAGGAACTGGCCACCCTGCCCCGCGTGCCAATGGCTCAGGACAAGTATCCTCTCTAACAGGCACTCCCCTACATACAGAAGTATACAGGGCTACCTTTACCTTTTACTTTACTAGAATTGATAGTCCTCTAAATAGAATAGGATATATATGGGTCCCTTGTTGCTATCTAAATGAATACAAGTTATCCTATATGCATGTGGCATAAAGTTTTTTAGCCTATATTTTTGGCAGTTAGTTATTATTTTATTTTCTTTTGTCAGTTTGCTCAGCCACAAAGTTTAATATGTAACTGACAAGTGCCAGCTAGGAAAGTGCAGATTCTCAAGCCTCCTTTCTCTCTTTTTAGGGCAAAAGTTGTATTGTTTTAGTCTGAGAAAAGCCTTGCTACACATTGTTTTTGTTTCATGAAAGTTTGATTTTATGGGTCAATGGCCCAATGAATTATAGTTCCTCACTACCTTTGTATGATCTATTCCTTTCTAGTCAAATTGTTGTGCCTGTTAAGAAAGTTTGTAAGGGTATATGTTTTTCAGAGTTTAAGGATTGTTAAGAGTTGATGGCATGCAGGAATCAACAAGATGACATTTTCCTCCTTTGCAGAATATTACAATTCAACTGTTGATAAGGAAAATACTAATCAAATGAGTTGATGCATGCTTTTTAATTTAGAGTTGTGTTTTTGGCTGCTCATTGCATAGATTAGCACTGAAAATAGGTTGAATCTAAAATATTTATATGTCTGCAAGGCAGATTTTAAAATTTCAAATTGAATATGACTCCAATTTATAGCAACATTGATTTCAGCTAATCTGTCTTTTTGCAACAAGACAAACTGGTATGATTCTTAACTCACACCTTTAGTTTCAAATTTAATGTAAATTGTACATACTGAGTACTTGATTAATGTTTCTTTGTTATGAGTCACACTACAAGGGGGCTTGTGGGATGTTGTACTCCAATGGTCACAAATTGTCAAATAACTTGGCAGATTTGAGATTTCAGCTGCCTACTTTGCAGGGTCATTGTAGATACATTATTTATATCAGCATTTTTTACTCAACAAATTGATGCCTAGCACCCACCATAATATCTTCTGATACCATCTCTTTTCCTAATACTGATTTTATGGGAAACTCATCATTAGGCCAGTTCCTTGTCTTTCCACATTCAAAAAGGGACCGGTTTCATATTAGGTGTGTTTGACAACTGAAAGCTATATTTAGCTCTTTGTAGCAAGGTGTAACATAGTGGTTTTCCATCTTTTTGGTGGAGCAGAACTCCAAGGATGTGTCCCAGTGCTTTAGGAACCCCTCTTCACATATCTGCACGGGAGAGTTAAAACGTACTGTCAATAGAAACATTTTTATAACTCCTGGCAGAGCCCCTGGAGTGTGCTGGCAGAACCCCAGTTGAACCACTAGTGTAACCCATTGATATAGTTTTGAGATTTTGCTATAGGTTTTAAATTGGTTCTGTAATACCTATATATAATGTTTCATTATTTTTATTTCACGAAAGTTTACTTCTCAAGGTTGAAGGCCCTATCAGTTATAGTTTCACACTACCTTTTGTATGATCCATTCCCTTCTAACCAAGTTATTGTGATCTTCATGAATGTGATTGTGTTGTGTCATTCTTGTTTAGTTTAATATTGCTTGGAGCTTATAAGTTCTGTTCTTATGAAAATGAGATCGTTGGTCTTCCAAGATGAAACTGCTACTTTTTTGGGATTCATGAATGTTTTGTTGTTGATGATCTAAAATGCTCAAAAATGTCTAGCAGGTACACTTTGTTAGTATACCTTTTTCAGCTTTTTGGCTGGTTTTTTAGTCTGGTGATCAGTCAATTCTATCATTGTCAGCTTTAATCTATTTGTTGACCACTAATGCAACTCAGCTACACAGTAGTTTATTTTTAGGGAGACACTTTCATCACTTTCATTTTACTGCTACACTATTAGCTGATGGTTGGTAAACAGAGTTCAATAATTTGTATGGGTTTGTTAGCACTTCTCACACACATTGAATTTCCACAAGCACTTTCAATCTTAAGCTGTATCTGGCCATTTGTTACATTCTATGTTGTCTCAGATCTGAACTGCAAGCACAAAATACTTTTTATGAGGTGTGCTGGCAATACTTATTTTTTGTATGATGCCTATTGGCAAGGCATGTCTCAGATGGCAGATGATATAAAGTGCTTAGTATATGTGCAGTTTATACACTATATCTAGATTCACTCATATTTCACATGTTCTTGATGCTTAAGCAATTTTCATTTCTCATTTGGTGCTCTATTGACAGTGTCTCCTAAGATTTCACTCATGCTGTATTGTATATTGCACCCAACAAGTGAAATTGTAAGGCCCCACTGATTAAAGTTTTCCACATGTGAGGGAAAGTAGCCTCCAAACACAATAAATACTCAACATGGGTATACTCTATTAACTTTCATGAATAGTAACTTCATTAGCAATGCTGCAAAAATACAACTTGATTACAAAGATTGGTGTTCTTTTCATTGACAGCAGATGTTCAGTTGTGTCTCTTGAATGTATTTCTTATTGAAGAAATGCAATTATTACTCTTCTGGGTACGCTTGAAATTGGTTTTGTATGTGTTATTGGTAGTGTTTTCTACACAAAGCTCTGTGGATATTTGAACTTTGTTTTTTCACCCATTTGGGCTCTTACCTGTAGTAATTAATTTATGTGGGTTCTTTCCATCTGTTCATGTTGTCCATCCTAGACCAGTGTATCCTAGCTTACCATACTCAATCACTGATCCATGTGTTTGTGCTTCTTTTGATGTTATTCCCAAAATGATGTCCACTTATTCTCTAAAACCTTCTATTTTATCCGTTTTTATTTGGTTTCCAATTCAACAGGTGTTTTTTTGATTTTTTGACTAATGTCTTATGAATCATTTTATTATATTATGTTGATCTTTGAACTAATGCTGGTAATAAAGAATGTGAGCAAAATGGAAAAGATCTTTTTTTCAAAAAAACAGTTGATAATTTGTCTTTATTTTGAGCATGCAATAAATTCCCCCACATTAATTCCTTTCAAATTGTTAATACCTCTTGTTATAGCCTTGTAGTTCTCTTCTGTTTGATCCTCTACTTTCATTGTCTTTCTCTATGTTCTCTTTCTCAAGGTTGTGTCTACTCAATAGGACTGCACAGTATTTCATGCCCTTGCATTAAGAACAGTGTTTAGTCTAGTCATAAACTGATCTGTAGTAAAGTGTTTGTTGATGGAGCACTTTCTTCCTTCATTGGTTGTAGCTATGGTCCACCTTCTCTTTCTGGGTAGCTGTGAAATAAATTGGTTGGATAGTAAATTGAAAGTTCACGCATGCATATTAATGACTTCGTTAGCCCTAGTGGATGTGATTCTGATAAATTATCCAAGTAACAAAACTCTCTGACCCGTTTTTATTTACTTCCACTTTATATTAGCTAGTGCCAGCACCGGTTATATTGGCCCCCTCGACTTTATTTGACTCTACAGCCTTGGTTGTTACGTTTGTCTGTGACAATCTCTTACAGACATTAAGTATTCTCTTAGGCGAGAAGGAGAAGTACTTAAATGCATGAGCTTTTTTGTATATCTGAGGTGGCCAAAGCGCAATTCTAACATTCCATCAGATAATCTGCATGAGATTTTGGAAATCGATACTCGGTGCTTGATAATCTTAATCAGGTTTGATAGCTTATCTTTTGTTTTGTTTCTTAGGTCATTTGATCATCTGAAGCTGCTTTTTTGAGATAATTATGGCATTACTGTCTATTCTTGTTATGCTCTGAAAAGTTGTTATCTCGGTAATTCAGTTATTCGATAAGATAGTTCAGTTGTCAGACTTTGCACTAACTCTCCGTCTGCTATTGTTTGTATTGTCTGTATCGTATCACGTTTTTTGTACGCTACATTGCGGTGGAGGTAGCGTAAGATACGAAGTGTTATCGGATCTTTGGAGCGATTTTTAGCCTTCAGCTTCACACGGATTGTTTGAAGATTAATGATTAGAGTTTTCTGATGACTGTTTTTGATGCAATTGTAAGCAACCTTCAATTAAAGTTTACCATGCAGCCTTAATTCACCCTTCCACCTTCCCTCCCCCAAAAGAACTAGTTTCCGTTCTGGTTTAGGCCGAATCTCCTGGCCTTTCACCCTGTAATATTCGCATTTGCAACTGTCAATTCGAGTGCCCCCATCGAAACACTATTTAGTGTCAAGCAAATTCGTAGATTTCTTTTGACCATCATCTGCAGGTGTAGATTTGCTGAAAGTAATCTATTTCCCTTGACATCTGTTTCTGAAGCTTGATTATCAATTGTCTGAATTTATTTCAAAATTTTTCTTTTGACGTATTATGGTTTACTTGCAATAGCATATCTTGAAGTCATTTTTTCATGAGCTATCAAGTCGATTAGGCATGTTTACTGTAGTCGTTGTTGGCATTTATGATTGCCCACAATTGATCATTCTATCTATGTTTTGCATTCAGTAAAAAATGCATTTTAGATGACTTGGAATTTGAGGAGTTTGCAACGAGATAGCTGGTGATTAGATCTTCTAGATTAAGGCCTGAAAATTTATATGAGCTTTTTATTCATTGTTTATATGGTGTCCAGCTTCATTGGTTGTATCAAGAGGTGAAAGTTTTGGGCATTAAACGATAGCTTTAGATTTTGACCCGGCCTAATGGAGATTTTGTGTTTACCAAAATTGAGATTTCATTGCGACAAGGAGTTGAATTTTTCAAGCTATCGCCAACCTCAGCTGCAGCTGATCAAATTTTAGACAGAGACGATAGTATGTCAATTCGTTATGTTAAATTACAACGGGTAAACCAACTGCTCTTCGTAATGATAAAATTTGGTATCAAAATTCGAAAAAGGTTTAGCCAATAAAGTTAGCAATGCAAAGTAGATCGGACCAGTAGAGACAAAGCTAGGGATGAAGTATAAGGGGGTATGGAGTTGAGCCACCCTCCCCCCCCCAACTTTGAAAATTTGCTATTTTGCAGGGCAAAACGGTAGTATAATGTATTTCTGTAGGGCAACTTACTGGACCCAGGATCATTGGTCAACTACTGTTACTGAAAGAAGGTCACAATAAATTTTCGCAAGGCAACTTCTGACATAAGCCAAATAAATATTAAAGTTACATCTCTGGGCAAAGCCAGGTATCTTTTGGGACGAACAAAACTCCATTTTTATGACTGACTGAAAGCGACTTCTCGGGAGCTCTCTTGAATTGAATGTAAAGTTTTCATAAACTCGATCACTATGGCTAGCGTACATGCTACTTGGAGGAAGAATTTATTATCATCACTCGTCAAAAATACATACCAAAACATTTTGATTGCAACCCCCGCTTATTCATTATGAGCCATAATGAAACTGTTTGACTCAGATCCAGATTTATCGCCGACAGATAAGGCTTTGAAAAGATTAATTGCCGTCGGAAGAATTGGCTATATAGTGAAGTATTGTTTTCATTATTTTATGGTGCTTTTTCGCCCCTGTCTTATCAGTTACAGCCCATCCTCTAGTTGCTTTACTTACAGCATTATGCCAAGCCCCCCACCGTTTATTGTAACCCAAACATCTTTTATGCTTTATGCGTTTTTCAGTCCCCCTACGTATATTACAACCCCCTTCTTTTCTGTACCGGAGAGTAGTTAGTACCTTGTCACAACTGAAATTGGCCGCAATGGGTGGGAATCCTTGATGGTGGAAGGACAGAATTCAAAGGCACTAGATTTAGCAGACATGAAGAAAAGCGAATATTTTCTTATGAAAATAGAAAATTTAGTTGTGGAACACCAATATAGTATTAGAAAGTATTATTTTGCGTTGAAACTGGAAAAAACTAAAGGGCAGCTTGTGAAGGATGCGCGAATTTATTAGCTTCGAAGAGTAATTCGAAGAGAGTTTACTAGCCGTCCATCTATGGTGAATTTGTAAAGGCCAAAATTTCAAAACGGCAATTTGCGCTGAAGTGTGAATGGTTCACTGTATATAATTTCATTTCATTTACTGTATGAAGCATCCTGGGGATTCACACGAAATTGCAATGAATTTGAATATCTATAGATGATAACAGAAGCAGATCCAGTATCTCAAGCAGCATCAGAAGTATGCATATTCTAGATTTTAATGAGAAATTTGAGTGCATAGCAGTGGCAGCAGCACAATGTTGATGAGCACAAAAGTCTTTCAAATGTGGCAACGAGAGCATACAGATAATCGCACACTAGAGGATCTTACGTTAACAGGCTGTCATTTTGGCACTTTCCTCGCTCCCTTGAGGGTGTATGTTAAATATATTGATAATTCGTTATTAATATCCAAATACCAAGCATCGCTGGTAGCTTCTTTCATTCCTTGCCCTCTACTTCAGCGGTCTCCAACCCCCGACCGGCGGATGAGTACAGGGCCGAGGGTTTAATTGGTACTGGGTCGCATAACACTTCAATGACATACATATAACACGTAGCGTGAAGGGAAGACATGAAAGTAGAAACTCCCCAAGTACATTTGAATGGACGAACTATCGTCACCCCCCTTTGGTCACGCTGAAATTTTCAACCGCTGAACGGCGACCACTGCGTTAAAAGGTAGTTGATAGAAAAGTTGATCCTCCAATGATGAAAATGTTGGTGCCCGAGAAACGCTCAAATCTTCAGTAAAATCATTACATTGGAAGGAAGCTTTGAAATAGCAAATGCAACTGCTCTTTTTTACTGGAAAAAGGCTTATCTTTATATCCAGAAGGGTGTTTTACTGATGTGTAAAGGGTGTGGTCAACAAATTTTCCAGGGGGCTACGCCCCTAACCCCATCTCTCTTTTCTCTTCATACCTGATGTTAAATCGTTGGCTGTGACAGGAATGCCTCCTACCCCTTGTTGCTCCCAGGATAACCCCAGGGGCCGTACCCTTTGACCCCCTCCCCACACCCTGTTTTGCCCTCAAAGATGTGGCCCTGGTTACGCCACTGGTAGGGACAACTGTTCTACTACATTTACAACGCATGGTTGCATGAGTTTTAGAGTCAGAGTCAGATGTATTGTAAATCAAGGCTTGATATAAAGATACAAATACTATAGAGTTCGAAGGAGCAAAATAATGAGACCTTTGCGCCTGTTAGTCAGTTAGTAATTACCTCTACTGCGCCCTCTACTTACTGTAGCAGTTTATACATATGCGTGTTCATATCTGTATGTACTTTGATTTGAAAAGGTACTCAATCATTCCACCTAGCTAAGATTTTATGGTCTTAAACAGATGTCAATACATATTTAAAGTATTCTTTGCCATGGAAGAATCACATTTAAATTCTCTTAACCAGTTACAGTGTTTGTGACTAAACGAAATGGGTGCAGGGCAGCTTATCTGAATTATTCCACATTAGTCGTATGATATGACAACCCTTCAGAGAGTTATGGTTTATATATGGAAATCATTGTTGCCTCGAAGACGTCATGACCAGTAACGATTTTGGTTGGTCCAAGCTTGGGCTATCCAGCATAGGCGTCAAATCTTGATTGGCTAACAAAGGAATCACCATTGAAGGATTCCTGCCAAAAATGTTGCGATAATTCGTTCGAGAGGCGTGTTTTGGTGGTAAATAGTGTACTTTCTTTACGAAAAAACTGATAACACTTAGTTTCAAATAACTGAAAAATATTTTGCAAGCATGTTCAGAAGGATTCAACTCACATTTGCAGGAGGAGCAATTTTTATATCTTGCGTAGATCAAAAGCTATTTACATTAGCAGTCATCCATCTTTGCTCAAATTCTCACAACATTGGCGGGAATCCTTCGATAGTGATTCCTTTGTTAGCCAATCAAAATTTGACGCCTATACTGGGCTATCCTGCCCTGTCTTATTTAGACTTAGACTCGACTACCATGGCTTATGCTATTATCTTGTCTATCTTTGCATGCGTTAGCCAGAATTAGCTTGAAGAACAAATGGTCTGTAGGCTAAGCCATGGAGTTAGAACGTAGATGTTCTGATTTTGCATTAAATTTATTCAATCTTGTACCATGTGATTGAAGAATTGTATTGAATGTTTGTGGTATTACGAAGTCCGGCTATATGAAGAGGAAGGACCCACAAGGGGACTAGTGAATCTGTTATCGCAAGGAGGTGTATGTCACGTTGTTAACGTTTCTTTTTAATGTTATATCAGTATATATCATATTGTCAGTGTTATCTAGGAATCGTGCATATTAAAATATGGCAGTTTGAAATGAGTATCCACAGACAGGTTTTAAATGGTTCTATTGGAAATATTTGTGCAGCGGGAGAAGATTCGTCGTACGTCCGTTTAGATTTCCATCTCACTTTTACTGGACGTTTTTATTTCATTATGAGATAATCTTTCCATTTACAATGTAGAGTTTCTAAAACACATTGTTTATATTGATGTCCTTTATATTTGCTGCTCTGTTTTATTTTTGCTTTTTTAGCACAGATGGGTAGACCTTGCAATGTAGCCGACCCTTTTATTGATTTAGCTGCTTTTTTCCATGATCGACTTATAAAGCAGGGTTTTTAGCGTGCAGTTGGGCAGTTCTACACAAACTGTGCATCTCTGAAAAATTGCGCAGTTCGAATGGAAAAACTGTGCAGTTAAATACGTTTTTCTGTAACAACCAAAGCATGCAAGCAAGTTCGTATCAGTAAAAATGGTACACTTAGGAATGATAGACAGAACACAGCTGGAATGGCAATTGTGGGAGATAGTAGGATGGTTTCCTATCAATTCATATTCTTTTCTGTGACTGCCCGTCGATGTTGAATGCGATGAGCCTTATTTAACGTGCAGAGAACACGGAGTCGGAAAGTAGCAGCGCCAGTCATAAAGTATTGTTCTTAACAACATCATCTCCACTCTCACTCCGTGTTCTTTGCACGTTAAATAGGACTCATCGCTTTCAACATCAACAAACCAACGAGGGACAGTCAAAGAAAAGAAAATGGATTGATAAGAAGCTATTGTTCCTATAGTAGCATTTATATACCCCATTTCACCAAAAGCAGGCTGTTCAATCCCATCTGCAACCAGGACTTCGTTCATCAACTTAGCATCGCTGGATTTTATGTGCAGTTTTAAATTTATCTCTAAAGGAACCTTGCCATTGAACCCTACTATAAAGCGATGGCTGGCCTTGCAAGTGGATACATAGCTTAATGTTTACTCCCCCTCCACACAGCCGCATTTGATAGTCTGGTAGAAGCATATGCATGATAATTGGGACAGGGTTTTTTGAAGGTACTGACTGGTGGGAAATTTGACCCAGTGAGCCCTGTTGCTTGTCCCAGCAGTGAAGGAAAAATGAATAGTCTTGCCCCAACGGACTAAGTCAAAATAGGGGCCTTTTTGATTTTCCTTAGTACTAGCACCATCAATGACATTGATACATTTGAAATGTACCAATGTCCTTGATGATGCTAGCTAAAACGGTTTTCTTGATGTTCATTCTTTATGCTTGTGAGTATCAACTGGCATAAAGACGGAGCTCTGTTAAAAATGAAAGGGGGCGCTCTTATGAACTTGGAACAATAGTCAAATTTCCTTAGAAAATACACTGAATTGGGACGAGGAAAGAACTGACAACGCGATATCACCTACCAATGGCCCAGTTTATGCACCCTATCTATCATGCGCGTGAATCGCAACACTTTCCTTACTGCCAACAGTATAAGAGGATCCTACTCTTGCAGTTACCAGCAGTATCTTGCTGCTCCCTTTTCTTATGGCTGATTGTACAACTGAAGCTTGCTGCTCCTAAAGAATTCCACACTGATAGTGTGATGTTCTATACCTGTAAATTACAGTGTAGTCTCTCTTTAGTGCGTCTGCAATTCTACGTATTGGACAACGGCAAAATTTTTAGACAAGCAATTGAAGCAACCGTATGCCCATCTCCATGAATAAGCTTGCTTTGGTTGTTTGTCAATGAACAGATACTTCCAAGCGATTGAGAGGGAGACCTGTTAATCACTCCACCATTCACTTTTGGGTGGTATCTTTCAACACTTGCCCGTCCATTCTTCAATGCGTTCCTACTTCGTTGCAGTAGGAATTCTTTAGGTCAGGGGTGTCCAAACTTTTTGCGACGGGGGCCAGATTTTCTATTGTAAAAGTGGTGGGGGCCAACCTTTTTTACATATAGCAACGATAATTTAAGAAAATTTTTGGAAGCCACTTTGTGTTTCACATTTGCTTTTTTTGTTTCAATTTCAACATCTGAAGAATTTTTTTGGTACATTTGAAACAAGCATATCACATGCACTTGAATATTCACTTAACCTTTTTCTTAAACAGAAGTAATTGTGCTCTGACGTGAGAATTCTGGTGGAAAACCACTGACCATGAATTCTAGCGGGTTGGGGGTTGTGTTGTGTAAAGTGCTGTTGGTCTCTAGTGGGTAAATGAAGAATGTTAATACTGCTAGCCAAATAACAGTATACGAGCGTTATATATTTCATGACTAGGCTGCGGGCCGGATGAAATTTGACCGAGGGCCGGATTTGGCCCGCGGGCCGGACTTTGGACATGCCTGCTTTAGGTATTTTTACAAGACCGTAGCAAAACTCTTTTTCTCTTCTCTTTTCCTTTAGCAATCTGATATTTGTTGCAAGTGTTTTGTCACACTTGCTAAATGCTGACTGCCTAATATAAAAATTGATGCATGGACAGGGATGGCGCCAGGAATTTTCCGAGGGGCGGGAGCTGACTCTTCCGACGAGGGGGCTAAAATACGGTTCTCAGGGTACTATAAATGCCAGAAATCTCCTAAAAGATTGTTCCTCACCTTCCGACAGTGGGCTATCATGTTCCCTAGGGGGTATAGCCCCTGGCGCCACCGCTGAGTATGAATTCTTGCATGAAGTGCTACACTATTTATGTGACATCCTCTACTATCCTCTGTCACCCACTCTAGTCCTTTCCTGTTGTTGGGTTTAGGAGTTGCAAAAAGCTATACTGCTATACATTTTCTTGTATTAACCATTGATTTAGCAATGTTATCACCTGAAAGTTTAGGATTTCACCATTAGATCTAGAATTTATTGGAATTCATGTGTATCTTTCTGGATAAAATGTGTAGTTCTTTGATGGTATGGCATTGGCTTCAGGTTTATTGGTGTCTAATCAATACTACTTATCTCTTGTTTTCCATTTAGCTTTTTCTCTGTATTTGCCACTATATTATGAGCCATCTTAGTTTTGTCACTATGATTCACATCCAGTGTGGCGCAGTCTATGCCCCATCAAAAAATTTTTCAACCAGTTAGTATAGCTATTCTGAAAAATGCAGCTCAAAGCACTTGTGCATGTATTACAACAATATTTGTAGAAGCATCCAATAGACCCTTTTGCCTGCAGACAGTGGTATAGATGTAAATTGATAGCTAGGGGGCTCTATTGATAACTAGGGGGCTCTTTTGTGTGTTTTTTATAAGAAACTTTCAAGTGAATACACTTATAGAAGAAAATGCTAGGATCTTCCAGCAAAAACATATTTTTATTACCTAAACCTTGTGAACTAACAATTTCTTGACAGCTTTGTAAATCTAAAGTAGCCTTTTACAATATAATAATGATTCTTCTATGCTCTTATTTCCAAATAAAATTTACAGAGTTGGGGGGCTGTGCCCTCCTCATGTTATAGCTATGGGCCCCTATACCCCCCTCCTCTCCACTACTGCCTGTGGATGTATTTGTCTGTTTATGAATATTCAATAATTGATGGTTCAAAGTGAGTGCTATTTGAATTTGTTCTGATAGCCAAGACAGGACTTTGTACACTTTTAAAAGTTTAATCCAGCTTCATATTTTCAACGTTTTGAATTATTATTATACTACTTCAATTGAGGTGTCCACATTATTGATTTGTAGTGATGGCCAAAAAGGAGCATCCGCCACGGCACCTTTATCGATTCAAGAGGCATTGGTAAGGACACTATATGTTGCTTTTCTTTGCATTCACAAAATGTTTAGACCACAGTGGTATCTGGGGAAATAACTGAGTGTTCAACATTTGTAGTGTCAATAAGATAACACAGGGAGTTTATAAATGCACTTCATGGTATCCACTTAAATTAATTCTTTGAAATTCAACTGACCACATTTTTCAGGTTGCATTCATCAAAATAATTTCTTTGTTTCCCAATTTCACATTTTCATCATTTACATCAATGCAACATGGCTCTTTTTTCAAAGCAAAGTCAAATATTTGCAATTCTTCTCAAAGCAACAGAGATTTTAGCCATATTGGTTTAGACACTTGCTTTTACCATTCTTGCAAGAAAGGGGCATTGTTTATAGAGGAAAACTGCATTATAAACAGAAGATAAGATCCTTGTGGTACCTCCACTTTCAGTCCATGCCAAGAAGAAAATGGCACAAGGACATCACTTTGCAGATGTGCCCATTTCTGTATGAGTGATTGTTCTGAATTATTAAAGTTGCATATGTGACCCTACACTTGGGTGTTAAAAGGAGTCGGAATAAATAGGGGGGGGGCTGGAAAGTAACCAAAATTGTTATAGAAAAGGCAAGGGTTTCTTGACACTAATTTATATCAAGGCAACATTGCTAAGTTCATAGAATGAAAGAACACAAACCAATATAATACATCTGGCCAGTGTGATTTTCTTAATGATAGTTTTTAGTTGCAAGCCAATGTAATCTCCACTAATTCTCTTGGATAAGATTTTGTTGTAGAAAACTAGTAGATGGGAGGTTGGGATGAAAAAGTCCTGGGTAGAAAATTTTTGAAAAAATTGATTGGCAGGAATATCTATTAGGCACTCAAGTAAATCTGTGCATCTGAAATGCAAGCATAACAAAACATAGTTTCTTGCAACCAAAGTAGGTCTGTTGTGTCAGTTAGGAGCCATGCATATGACTTTGCAATGAGGATGAAGAGAGGGTTCAATGAATCTATGACATTCAGTTGCTTTAGAAGGAGAGGTAGAAGGATCCTTTTAGAATTTTGACATATAGAATACAATTGGAAATGTGACATTTCAGCAGCTCTTCTATTGTTCACAACATCATTTGCTGGTCACTCCACTGAGGCAAATTTCTCTGTTTTTGAAATTCTACAAAAAGCATCTTGTATAAGCTTTAGGACTAGAGATATTTTGATTGCAAATGTTAAGGCATATCCTGCATTATTTGTTATTGTTATGCACCTACTAAATTATATTCTTCATGACAAGCCAAATACGTCAATTGATCAGTTTGAATGCATGTTTTGTGGCAGTAGAACAAATTAAACACCACAAGGATGTAGCCAGCCCTGTGTGGCAAAGTTGTTCTAGAGGGACCACATGGTACAAAATCTGAAAGCCTATTTCATACTTGTTTTCTGACAGTCAAGTGAATAATGTGTGTGCAGGAAAATGTTAAACTGTCTAGTATGTCACAAAGACCTAGTTTGCGTGCAGCCAAAGTTTGAAGAGATCTCTCCTTAGCTACAAAATTAGAGCAACATTAAAAAATTCCAAGCAAATTCCCAGGGGTGGCAAAAGTTGGCATCCTATTACCACCCCATGCCACCCCATGGCTGCAAGCCTGCATTTTGCCAATCATTATGTTCAGTTAGATTGCAACTTGTGCGCAGTGGTTATCAATCTAGCAGCATTCAACTGACTACTAATTGCTTCCAATTTTCAATATACTATGTTTATCTGATTTTTGTTGTTCTAGACCCAGATTACAACAATACAATCAACTCTTGAAAGTGTAGTGGAAACCCTCAAAGAGGTTGAGACATTAAAAGAAACAGTTTCAACCTGGACTGATGAAAATCAGCGACTGAAGGAGGAAAATGAACGTTTAAAAAGATTATTGCAGCAAGACAAAGACATCTAAAAGAGTTATCAGGAAATCTGCTAGAAATATAAGAAAAAATTGAAATTTGTTAAGGTATGCAAATCATTCCACTTTGTATCAAATGAGGAAATGCACCAGGCTGGGCTCTTTCCTACTGTGCCCAATGTCATTTTCTGTATTCCAGAAATATTGTTTGTCAATAATCAATATATTGGAAATCAGAATTATTTAGAAAGTAACATGGCCTGAGTTGCAAAGTCTCATTTATTCCCCAGTTGTTAATGACTAGTTAATTCACGGTGTTAAAGTATTGTGATCATGGTTGTGAATTCTTTACTTAAATGAAGTAGTCATTAAGGATGCCATTCTCAGTCACCCATTTTCAGTGTGCCATTTGCAGCTTGCCTACTCATAGGTGCTTAATTGTTGAGGTGTTAGAATATGTGGAGGGAAGTCAGAAACTTTGATAAAAGGTAATTGGCAGGGGGTGAAAGAAATGGTTTGAAAATAAGATAATACTGTTGTGAAGTTTTCTTGATTGGCATCTATAACAGTGAGAATGTGAAAAGCACAAAAACATTGCTGACAGACAGGAATATTTGCTCAGAAGAGCTGTTTTGAACATTTTTTCAAAGCATGTTACAGAAAAACTAATAAGCTGTAGGTCCGAATAAGAGCAGGGGGTTGGAATATTTTTCAAAGTTGATTAGCGGAGGGGCAGCAATTAGGCACTTAAGAGTACATTCAACACCTGAAAAGTAAGCAAAACCCCCACCAGGAAATCATATTTAGAAGATATTTTTATTGTTTTAAACTCTGTTGCTAGATTTGATAGTTTGCAGGTTTTCCATTCTTTGGTTATTTCCTTGCCTGAAAATTTATGCAAAATAGTAGGCCATGCCATGGACCTTGAGTATGTCTGCAGGCACATGTTAGAAGCCATATAGCCCAAGTCAGTCTACCATTTCTTGCCTTAAGATCATTGGATTCTGCATATACTCTCTGTAGATTGGGAAAGAGAAGTAATAGTCTTAATTAAAGAATACAGATTCTATTTACTTTTGAACAATGACCCCTGATATATGGCATATATGATCTGTAAACCCACATTAGACAAGAAGCTCCTAGTTCCTGTTTTTGTTTGTGAATTAACTTATGCAGTGGATTTCTATGCTTAAGTTGGTGTACAACTGTTTATGTTAGAAGTTTGTTCACTACCATGGATTTTCATTTTCAGTCCAATTTCAGTCTTAGTTGTAGTAAGTGCATATTGTAAAATGTTTACCTAAAATGATTACACTAGGTTTAGTTTGTTGCATGTGGATTATGATGTATGGTAAGATACAAGTTTTGTGGCCTTTCAAATTGTAGCTGTATGTGCCAATATTGAATTTAATATTGCTCTGTTTTGATTGCTATTTTACAACTTATAAATTATGGCCTACATTTGTCTCAAAGATTTCTTTCTAATGCAAATTTAGATATCCTACATGTTGTTAATATTGTGAGTTCATTAGAAGCTGACCCTGAATAGGTAGTGGAAAATACACTTTTTGTAGCCACCAGCATTGAATTCATTGTTCTTGTTCAAGAATTCACTGAGAATATTGCTTTCTGGCCATCATTTTTTAGTAGATTCAGCAGTTAAAATCTCATTGATTAATTGACATTTTTGGACAACTTGCTTTTCACATACTTTGTCATATTTGGAAAACCCTAGCTGGTGAAGATTTGTAGAAGGATATCTCTTTCATGGTTGTTTAGCACTATTCTGCAGTGGTGACTTACTTTGGGCTCATTGTTGCAAGTAATGGAGTTTCTTATATTATTGAAACTGGTTTCACCATTTTTGCTAATTTTGTGCTGCTTATGGGGGGGGGGGAGAATGCAATAGAAGTAGTTCTCCACTTCCAGAATTCCATGATACTACATATAAAACTTCATGTCAATGTTCTTTGAGAATTCTTGAAGCAATCTATTTTTGAAATCAAAATTAGTAGACTACTATTGATTATGCATAATTGTTTTAATGCCTTGTGCAGCATTGGTTGTTACATATTGGCCTTTTGTATGTTGCCATCTTGTTTTATTCATATTATATACTCTACCTTTCTTCCCTTGTTTTCAGAGTTTAATTAGAAACAAGTCTCCTTCCCTATTAAAACTTGTAACATTATCTCAAGCTCTGATGTGTATTATAAGAATTGATAGCACATCTCTAGGAATTGCTGCAATAAGCTTGAGAGTAAAGCATTATTAGCATCTGTTGTTATTTCAAAGCTTGATGGCCACCCTAAATAGACATTAGTCCAACACCTCAGTTATTACAGTTTACCCTTGTTATAGTGTGAAACATTCTGCTCTTTGGAATAAGCTTTTCTACATATTGTTTGTGTATTAAAGTATGTTGCCACTTGGTCTACCTTTCACAATAATCTTCACTTGGTCACAGTCATTTTAGCTCTTGCAGATAATGCATACATATTTGAAAAAAATAGGAAACCCTATCTATTTCTTCTCATCGAATAGAAAAGCTGGTTTTTGTTAATTTTTTCCTGTTAATGTTGTAGATGGATGGTGATAGCATGTTTTCACTTTTTAGTCATGTCTTCATAGTTTAAATTATTCTAGCTCATTCCATGTTATTTTGTATATCATCAACTAAGAATGTATGCATTCATTCAGATAAATAGCTGAATATTATGAAACTGCATTCCATTCATGTATTAATGTTTTCAAAATTCCATGTTTTTATGTTCTAAAGTTGTCATAATGAAAGGCTCCTTTCACATCTCTGATTGTTTCCCAAGGGAAAAACTGTACATGCTAGAGCAAAATCAAATTCCATCTTTTGGATCTGGTCTTGAGAGATGACCCATGAGCAAATTATCTAGTATCTAGGGCATGCCCAATATGATTTATTTGTGTAAGGAGTCAGTAGTCCCCAAGGTACAGAAAAGTCAATGGCAAGCCTATAGGAATACCTTGGGAGCAGAATCTTTAAGTGAGCTCTTCTCAAGTGGTTCTTAAATGCTTCAATTTTATCTCATTTTGAAGATGCATTTACTCAATTCAAGTTTAATGGTTGACATTATAGAGCTATTCCAGCTATTTGAGGATGACAAATTGGGAACAGGTTTGAGTTTAATATGTATCTTCTGTATGACAAAAATTCCTATCCTGCCTTTTACCAGTAGTATGGAGTATCCTATCCTCTAGCTTGAAATTCACATTGTTGACAAACCAAGGAAAAAACAAAAGCCAAATTTCTTTCCCAAATTATAGCAAGAAGAAATAGCATGTGCATGTGCTACTAATTCTTCAGTTTCATACTTCATTGCATTTTCAGCTCTCTAGAACAGAAGTTGCTTGTTTTCCTCTTCTCAAATGCTACTAGAGGCACCATTTTGGTAGTGTGTTTCAGAATTTTGAATTTCATACCACTTTCACTTAGGGTGCCTTTACATAGGCAAGATGCAATTGGCCGACAAGCAGTGCTTCCACTTTTGTGTGGCTGGATTTCCCAAAACTATTCTTGTCAAGATTAAATTTTTTCCTTTTTTCCTTGAACCTTGTTTGCATTTTTCTCATTCAAAGAATGCAACAGTTAACCTTTTATGTCTTTCCTCACTAAGACAATTGCAGTGAAATTCAAAAGTTCTATTCTGCCAGCATACCAAGGTCACTTTTTGAAAGGGTAAGCACTTTAAGGCACTTTTTAGGGTGGCTCAAAACTCAACCTCATTACAGATATGTACTGGCAAGCATGTGCAAAACAGAAAGCTAGATATCAAAAACCTCAGTTGGTTTGGGCCATCTTAAAGAGTGCCTACTTTGTGTGAGACATTAGAACAACAGCAAATATGTAAATTTTTGAAATTTTTTATAGTATCAATGGAATCAAGTTGCAAATTGAGACTGCCACATTCATGCTATTTTGCTCATCCCACATACAAAATTCAATTACAACTTTAAAAGTTGATGAAGTATCTAGAAATTGCAAAAAGACTCAGGAAAATTTTGGCTGCAAACCTAGTGGAAGTTCTATAACAAATTTTCTGAAAATCCTTTCCACATCAGGGAATTTCCTAGATTTTTATGTGAACATGTAATTTCCTTTTTCCTTTGTGCTCAAAAAAACTTCCTTACAAAAGCAAATTTCCTTGAAAATGGAAGCACTGCTGACAGCAATGTTGAACTACTTTTGCATACAAATATATACTCAGAAAATGCTAAATAAGGAAACAGAATTGCAAACTAACTAATTAACATAAAAAATATAACTTTACAAAGCAAGTACACTCAGATTTGCTCATGACTTTATAAAGCAAAAAATGTGAAGTATGTGCACCTGATAGTGATATTGATGATTGTTAATAAAATAGATCTCCATAAACTGTTAGTGAACACAAAACACTCTATAAGGTCAATGAAGGGTTTGGAAGATCCTACAGTGCCAAGTATGCCTAACAATAGATCTATTAACAACAAAACTAGCTAACAAAAATCAGGGAAAAAAGCTTATTGTACTATAAGGAATCTACACATTTGGTTAGTAGTCTAATCCTGAAAAAGTAACAAAACCCTTTAATGAAATTTCATACGGGCTAATTGCTAACAACCAAAATTTTGCCAGAATACAGTCATCCTATCCAACAGTAATATGATCTTAAACAGTGGGTTAACTTTGCAGTAGCGTGCTGAGAGAGCATTCTCTGGGGGGGGGGGTACTTTCCTTAGGAAAAATGGCGTCCCCTCAGACCTGAGAAAGTATGCTTAAGTATCATTTTCTGAGCTAAACACCCCTAAAAAGCCATTCTCAAGGGGGCATATGCCCCCTTGCCCTACCCTCTGGCCAGCACGTCACCATAGCTTTGCTAGTTATAGCTATTATCCAAATGTAGCTCAATGTCTTCAAATTTTTATATTGGCCATAATGTGTAGAAAATAAATCTTTAGTTCTGAAAGCAGTTACAAATGACATTTGCTTGTCCAGCTGAGGCAAGCAAGGTTGAAAATAAACTTATTTTGAGCTAATAATGTGATCTAAATTCAAAACAAGATTATATTAGATGATTGGCTTTTACAAAAAGGCAAAAATATAATAGAAATAACAATGCTGCCCAAATTGCACAGCAATTTTGACAAAACATGTTTTCAACCACACCTTTCATAAATGTAAATCAATTTAACAGGAATTTAATATAATAATTTTACAGGGCTCATACTGAAGGTGGAGAACCCGGAAAAATATGCCATTTTGAAAACCTGGAATAGATAGAGAATTTTCTATACTATTTACTCAAGTCAGAGAAAACAAAATGTTTAGTCCACATATGATTTTCATTAACTCCTTCCATGGTTGTTCGAAAAGTGGTTGTTCCATTTCTTGCTAGTAAATTCCAACTATATCATTTTGCATAGTACCACAGCAATTACATTTATAAATAGTCTGTTGATACTACAGAACTTTACCACAGCACGAAAAAGCGGCAACATTATTTTGACATACTGAAAGCTGTTTTCATCCTACACTCATTAGAGTATGAAAACGTCGGATAATGGCCAAAAGGTAAACCGAAATATATGCCTTCTCATACATACACACACATACACACACACACACACACACA
>WIPJ01000498.1:465747-542379 GCA_018155075.1 Cassiopea andromeda
CCCCCCCAATGGATTGACAAATTGGAAAATCAATGTCTGTCTTTATCTTACTTTCAATTGTTAAACGACAGACGAGTCATTCTAGTATGCAGTAGACACGTACCTGCAAGGTGTACGGGAACAGTACCCCCGAATGAAAAGTCTTGCATGGTTTTGCCCTCTCAAAATAAAATTTTTAAGTTGGAGATTTACATAACATAATAAGGCTTTTGCTCCTCCAAAGTGATTTTAGAGACACGTACCTGCAAGGTGTACGGGAACACTACCTTCAAAATAAAATTTTTAAGTTGGAGATTTACATAACATAATAAGGCTTTTGCTCCTCCAAAGTGATTTTAGAGACAGGTTTTGCTTCTCATTACATTTCCTCCAGTTACGTGCTTGGTATGCAAATTGACATTTTTCTTGGGAAAGGAGGGGAGATATAGGAAATCAATGATTAACTACAAGTTATTACAAAGGATGTTGAGCTGACTTTTTGAGGTGCTCCAACTACTTTTAGTGAGGACTGTAGCTTGAAAATTAGTAGAAATTTCATGCCGTTTCACATTTCTTTTATTCTTAAAGAACTGCTTTACTATAGCCATAATACAAGGAAACAAATGGAAAAAAAGCATAGCTAGCAACACTTTACCAGTTGCTATTTTCTGTGAACGTGTCTCTGGAACACAGAAATATACTGGTTTGCTAGTGACATATTTTCTCTACCTTATTTTGGCATTTTCTAGCCTGTTTTCCATCGATTTACTATTTTCCTTTGTTTTTGCCATTTTATTTTTTTTATTTAAACATTTTAGCCAGTTTACATGCCTATCCATAGAGCTTCTCCTTTGAAATTTTTCCATGCTTTCCACTTGCTTCTCTCACTTTTGATATAAAAACTAGTTCTTATCTATTAGCTGACGATGAGATGCATCGTTTCGAAACGTCCTTAATTAAAAACATGGTTTAGTTTTTGTCCGTTATGTCCTAGTTCTACACGTTTACGTCTCAAGTCTGGTTATGTCGCAATAAAGAAATCATGTTTTTCATCGTGAGCTCTCCTAGTGGAGTTCACAAAAAATTTCACGTGAGAAAGAGGACATGGAGAAGTATCGGAAACTTTTGACTCAACGGCTTTGTGGGATAATGATGTTTGCATAATCCTGGATTATTCTTAGCTCGCAGGTAGGCAAGGAAAAGCCATCTATATCCGTTGAATATTGCTCAAAAAGTGTGTTTCTTCCTTAGAACATCTGTTCAATCACTCGTTTTGAGTGAAAAGAAAGTCTTAAATTTTTCTGTTTTTCAGCCAAGGATTATTCTTTTAAATTACTCTTAAGTATCAAAGGTAAAGCTTCATCTGAAAACCAAAGAATGAATTCAAGTCTTTGCTGATGCCTTACATCATCATACAGCAAAACAGAAGTGGAACAGACCAATAAATGTTATATCAATAATACAAAAGTTAATAACTTAAATGTAAGTCTTGATGATGCTTGAGCTTTGAAATATTCTTAAATTATTCCTAAACTTCAGCGATTTTGAGCCTTAACATTCTTATAAATTTTATTCTTATAAAATAAAGAGTATGTATGTTAATATCATTTTCACTAAAATCGCTATTTGAAAGATGTTAAAGACCATATCCAGAAATTACTGAAAGCACCCAACGATATGACGTCAAGTAATTACAGCATAGTTTTGATAAAAAATCAACAATAAGGGGATACCATTATTGTAAGGAGGATCTGGGATATTAGAAGAGAAAATGGAAAGAAATGGGGTATTTTTATTAGAAAAGTGGGGGTATGGAATATCTCAATTAATTAGGGATAGAGCTGCATTCATCAAAAGACATTTTCCAAAAGATATATATAGGTCAGGGTACTTTCATATTTCCCTTATAAGGCCTCAGTTAAAAAAAGACATTCTAAGCCACGAATCATTTGAGAATGAGACTAACCTTTCTTAAAGTCAAATATTAGCTTGTTTTTTATTAAACACTTTTCCACATCTACCTTCACTGCATCACGGACTAACGTTCATACTATTTTGAAATGACTCGAGCGATAGCTTTATAATAGTTGAAATCCTAAATTGCACAAAGTTCAATTTTGAGCTCTTTTGTGACATATCCATCAAGTTCATGAGCCATTCATTGCCTTAATTTACGTAGGAAAAAGACCAAATTAGCAAGTTCATTTCAGATTCAAAGATTATATTTCATGCATAAATTGTTTATTCACTTAATATCTAGTGCAGGCCCATTTTCCCAGCCCCCTTGGGGAACTAAGAATAATCCAACATAATCCAGGTTTCAAGATCTCACGAAGCTATACTGTTGAGTCCAGAGTTTATGATGACATTTCATTTCTCAATATTTCATGCGTTCCTTTTGTTTGAAGAGATACACCTGGATCTAAATTGAGCCCAAAGGAAAATTTTTAAGGCCATTCGCATTCACCTCAATGAAAGAAACCTCCATTTTAACTACATAATTTTTTTAATACTTATGCTTAAATATGACAAAAATATCACTAAGACTTCACGAACATAAAAGCACTTCACCATACTACAAGGAAGCAAGGAAGATATCGCGGAGTGCAAGATATCATGATAACTCCACAGCCATTGACATTAAGAAGATGTAACTAAAAGAAAGTTATATATATATATATATATATATATATATATATATATATATATATATATATATATATATATATATATATATATATACAACTACGATAAACATGCAATGGATAATTGCTACAATTTTCTTAGGTTTGTTTCATTTTGCTCGTGAGCTTAACTACGGGCAGTCACGTTAAAAACCATCTACTAATTGGTAAGTATATTAAATTTCCTAATAGTTTGGAATGACTAGAGGGTAAACAGAATATTTTGGAATCTTTTATTTTTTAATCATGGAAACAAACACAATTTTACATTTGTAATTTTCTATGCCGTTCATAGCAGAAATAGACATAAAGTCATCTGGTTCTGGCTACGAACGGCATTTACAATTCTTTTAACATGCCTCAATACAAAAAACAACAACAACAAAGCAATCTGTGTACCACGGCATCGTCTCATTAACCAGGCCCGGCCATGCACTAGCCTGTTTGCAAATGATTAGGAAGAAAGGCACTGATAAAAGATTGCAGTGCCAGTGCCATACGATTGTTTCAGTTCGAGCTAATGCCATGGGTCACAGAGAGCCTATTTAAATTTGCAAAACGAAAAGGAAATGAAAGGAAAGTCGCTGATGTATAGAAAGAACTTAGTTAAGCCTGTTTGTTGCTTTAATGTAAGCTATTGATGCCTCTAAAATCCTTCGATTTTCGCTTTCATCAAACGTTGGGCAGCCATAGAGAAGTATGTATAATAAGGCTTGTAGGTCAATGTTACCTAAATCTAGTTTTGGAAGGTATGAGAGTTGTCCAAGGAGATCATAACGCATAGGATCAAACAAGGGGCAATGCAGGAAGAAGTGCGCATTATCTTCAATTCCAGTATTGCAAACACACATTGGACTAATACAGGGAAAATTGTGTCTGAATCTATGCTCATTCAATGCACTAAATTCAAGTCGAAGCATAGTCAATTTTTTAACACCACAAATGTCGAATACTCCGAACAAGGAGTTTTTAACCGGTCGTATAGAGGAAATCAACTTACTCTTGAACTCAGCCAAAGTAGCAGAATTTCTGACAGTTTCATCAAGCAAGTTCCATTCATGAACAGCATTTATAAAGTATGTATTTGAAGCGCGCTTCGTCTTGCTAAATGGTACGTCATATTCACGCATGTTTCTAAGACCATACTGTTCCGTTCTTCCAATAGGCAATTCTGCATATAGATAGTTTGGAGTTCCCGTTCTTCTTAGGTTAAAAAAATGAACTAATCGTCTGAACCATCTTCGATTATATACACTTTCCCAACCCAATTCCTTGTAGAGCTTTTGCCTATTTGTTCCTCTCCAAGCTCCTGAAACAGCAAGTGCTGCTGAGTACTGGGTTTGTTCAAGTCTTATTGTGAAATTTTGTAACATTTCAGGGTCATTTCGATGATAAATGATGTCCCCATAATCCAGATGTGGACGAACGTATAGCTTGTAAATCTGATCAAGGACATCTCGAGATACGTATTTAGATAGATATTTTATCATTCCTATTCCCCGTCTAGCTTTTAATATAGCTTGTCTGATATGACTTATAAAGTCGAGCTTAGAATCAAGAATTAATGATGAATTTTGAACAAGAACAAGAATTTTGGAATCTTGATTTGCACAAAGTTCAATTTGGAGCTCTTTTGTGAAGTATCCATCAAGTTTATGAACCATTCAATCTCTGAAATTTACGTGGAAAGAAGAGCAATATAGCAGATTCATATTTGATTCAAAGATTATAGTACATGCATACATTTTATATTTACTTAATGCCTTGAGCAGGCCAATTCTTCAGGCCCACCTAAGGGATTAAGAGTAATCCAAGACTGTCCAGATTTCAAGATCTCATGAAGCTATAATATCGAGTCCAGGGTTTATTTTGATGTTTCATTTCTCATTATTTTATACGGTACCTTTGCTTAAAGATCTAAATAGAGGAAGAATTTACATGATCACCACATACTAGATATATAATGTACGTTGCGCCCAAAAAAATGTTCAGAGCCACTTGCATTCACCTCAAGAAGGGAGAACTTCAAAATTTGAGTGATCAGACTACGTTAGAGCAACAAAATTAATTTGAATACAGCCTTTAATGTCTGTTTTTAAAACTACCATATGAATTTAAAAAGCACTGCTATTTGACAAGACCAAGGGGATTGGAAGAGGAACTATTGGTTAACATGCCCTATAATGACCACATCCTCTGATTGCCACGCCCATTTCACTTCAAGTAATTGTCTTCCTAATGTACAAAATCACACGTAAGAATGTTTACTTATAAGGAGCCTACAGTCTCAACTGAATATTCTGATACAAAGTAACTAGAATTATTCTGAGCTGATGCTCTGACTTGGTTCTTATTAATCGTTCAATTTTTATCCAATAAGGAGCATAAATAATGCACATAAATATAAAATATATTACACTTATTAGTTATACACAAATAATAATATATGCATAATTTTTATATGCAAAGCCACATCTATGCTTTCAACCCCAGAGACTATAGCTATATGCTTTTGAAATTCAAGCTTTTTGTAGGTAACTACATTGTCACAGTACTTGAATGCTAAGCTTTTACATACCCTTTGTTCTGGCCGTCCTAAGAACTGGCACCCTGATTTCTAAAGCCACCTTAGCATATAAGAACTTGAACAGGCTCGTTTCAAAGTTTTAGATTCTTATTTGTGGAATTTGCCGTATTTCAGCACTGCGGTGAACAATAAAAGGTGTGACAAAAGCATGATTATGAGCAATAGTATGGAACAAAGTAAAATTGTATCTTGCTAGAGATCTCACTGCCTACTCCTTTATTTCTCCAGGAGAGGTTTCTCCGTGGCAACGTCACTAGACAAGACTGCTCAGTTCTAGGCAAGGGGCGCAACTAGCATGCTTTCGTTTTGTGTGGCGGGGTTGCCAGAGGTCTTTGCAATGCAGAAGTGGATTTTGCTTTGCAAAGACTTCATCCATAATATAACAATAGATGTCAAAAGAACACCATTGCAATGGTAATAAGTAAAGGATACAATGCCATGTGTACCAACAATAAAAATCCTCATTTGATTAAAAACAAGATGTACTTATTCCATGCAGAACGTCATGTCAGAGGTGTAGTTACTGAATTGTTTGTACGCTAAGGTAACAAAAATAACAAGCCCCCGATTTTTCGGAAGTGAAGGCATCCATACTACATCATTGAATGATACTGATAAGGTCTGTAGCTACTGTCCAAAAGAAGTGGCAAGAAGGTGGGGGTCAGAAAATTTGTTACGGCTACACCCTCTAGAATGACGGAAAGCGCCCTTTTGGAACATGGTATAACGTTCCTGTCATCGTTGTTCTTTATGCTCTGAAGGAAAACTGATCCTATAAGCTGGAAACGCAATGCAAGTATGCTGCGCTAACCTAACATTTTGGTGTCGTATGCCTGTAGTCCAATGCTTGTTGTTGCTGTTGTTATTGTTTCCTTTATTTTGAGTAGGCCAAGCTTTTTCAGCCAATTTAGGCCTACTATGCATACCACATTTCAGGCATGGGACCCCTAGTTTAAGATCCTTTCCGAAGGACGGCGGAGTGAGCTCTTTTGGTCCCTTATCTGGAAGCTCGCCCATCGTTTCTGACTGTGCACAGCCATGCTTAACTTCAGTTACATTGGCCTTCTGTCCACAATGCTTCTTGAAATCCGTAGCAAGACTGATACCGTTCACCATATCGCTTTTGATCCTTTTAGAAACAGAATCAATTGTTATCCGGACTATTCAGTTAGCAGTTTTAGGCCCCGTTTGCACTGCAACGGATTACTTTTTGATCCGCATCAAGGTGATATCCGGAGCAGCGCAAACTGGGCCATAGTCGGATAGTGTAAAAATAGAATTAATATAACCATTTGATGGCAGTAGGCTTGCAATACAAACTACAGTAAAGAAGAAAGAGCCAGCTTTTGGTTGTAGCAGATTTTTTCTACTGATAACGCGAACCTTTTCTCTATTGGCCAATGGTAAATTCATAATTAAGAGCCTATCTTACCTAGCATATGTTCAATAGAGAAGGGCTTAGCCCTCCAAAAACACTCATGATCTTAGAAAGGAATTCTGAGCCCCTCCGAGCTCCTCCGAGTCCCCTCATTGGCATCTCTGGGTTACAATTATAGCCTGGTTTCCATATAATCGTTAGGATCATTTTTATCGCTGTCAATGACTCTGGCGATTGGTGATGTCATCGCTGGAGCGGTTGTTCCCACACAATCGCTAGTGGATCGCTGAAATAGAGCACGTTCATATCCCAGCAGTTATGATTTTTGCGGTCGCTGGAACTACGCTGGGATACGTGTTTCCGTGACATCGTTAGGATCGCTGAAATCGCTGAAGTCGTTCAAAGCAATCCAACAGATCGTAGCGATTATATGGAAACCAAGCTTAAGAAACAACTTCGAAAGCTATAGAATAGCCTCTTACTGCCAATTCAGCCACATTTGCAGTCTCATTGATCAGCTTATCAGGTATTGCATGACCTAGCTTCATATTGGACAGAATTCTTGTTGATGATATTTCCGCATGAATGTTTAGCAAAAATTCAAAATTAAGTGTACGCGATATCTTCAAGCAGGCCCTTTTAAAGATACAAGCTCGGATGACAAATTCCCCCAATTCCTCAGCATTGCCCCACAGTAGATGGGTTATTGCTCCCAGAAATTATCCATTTTTACCACAAACTTTGTATCGGGACTGTAGAAATAGCTTTTGACCATGTTAACTGAGGCTCAAGCTGTGATGGTAAATGGTTACTTGAAATGTGGGAGAAGTCTTTTTGTCTGAAATTGAAAGGTGCAACAATAATACTAGGAAATGCATTTTAAGACGAAGTAAAAAGCACTGCACCAAAGGTTCTCCTGGGGGCATTGCCACCAGACCCTCTTACTTGCCTAAATTGCGATAACTAGAGACGTTGCACTACTTTCTACTAAACCTGGTTGATGGTCTTGACTACGACTCTTGATTAAACACATTTGCATCTACGACACATTTGAATTTCCAATTAAAAATGAACTACATCCTTTTTAAGCAGCTTAGGAGAGCTCAACACCAGAAAATACTCCCGAATCCTCAAAAGTTGTTCATTTATTGATGAACTAGAAATCCCTTTCCAATGGTTTGCCCCGCAGTAGATATTTCTTTGAAGAGGCTACGCCTTCAAGAGACTCCGAAGTAGCAGCTGCACCAGGTCAATATAATAGTTTGTAATGCAAACTTGATCACCAGATGATAGGGAGCGTCGGAGCTGACATTTGAACATTACCAATCCAAGAGAAGAATGTACAAACTATGTTCAGGTAAGAAGAAAGTTACTTTTACATTGGAATCCTTGCTTGTGATTAGAATCGTTTTGTGTGATTTGAATTCGTTATTGGTTTTCTACATTTTCTATCACAACTATATAAACATATACGTATAGAGTCAAAAGTAGCATTTTATAAAATAAAGTTTTATATTTGGTTTTAGACAAGAAACTTTGAAAATATTCTCAAAAGTCGAGATAAAAACATGTACTGTGTATTTACATTAGCCTTCTATCTTAGTGTCTTCAGGTTTGACCTCTTTCTTGCTAGGAAGTTATTAGGCTCAGGAAATGGGTTGTATCTGGTAACCATATTTCAGCATTGCTCTCTCTAACTCGTAGCCCCAAAAGGGCTCTAATTCTTGTTTCTCTATTATAGCAAGTATATTGCTTTGTATATATCACTTCTTGGGTAAGTTTTGTAGTTCTTTTTATGTTTTCAACTATGATCAACGGTGATTGAGCCAAGGTTAACTTCTTCTGACAATCTATACGACACTCTGTACGACTCTTCTTATCTAGTGTACACTTGATGCATATACTATAATGTAGGCTTTCTTTATTTGCATCGTACTTGTTCAAGATTGACTTGCTAAGGTTCTTAGGTGATAAAATTCATGTATTGGATCTAATTAGTATTCCTCTTGCGTCCAGTTTGTAGGGCTTAGATCAACATAACTGGGGATGATTTTAAGGGGAGGCTCAAGGAAGCAGAGCCCCCTTGTTAAAATTAGTGGTTACTTTGGGGGCACAGCCCCTTAATATTCGTGTATTAGCTTTGCTTGTCAAAGTGCATTGACCTTGCATCCAAAGTGTTTTGCATTACAATGATGAATTTTGCTCTTCTACATGGCTACTGAAGCATTTCCAATTGTTGCTTATAATACATCATTATCATACTAAATTATCATATCTGTACCCTCAAAAGTATAGGCGTGGTTGTAACTAAGCCACTTCCAAATGTGAGCGTGGCTGTACCCAGAGTCTCCTTGTTAAGAATTCTAGAGAATGACCACTGAATATAACTCCATATTGCCAAAAGATTGGATGAAGCAGTGTCTTTGGAACTGATTGTGACCTGCTCTATAGGTAATTTGAAAAACTCAATGACAGAAAAAGAAGCTTTTCTCTTGTAATTAGTACTTTTCGATGAGCTGCTGCTTCGTTTAGGCATGTAAATTGACAAAAAGTCTGATCTTTTCCTATTTCGAACTGAAATGTTATTTTTTGATCCAGACGTTGGACTCCTAAGGAGTAGATTATATTACCTTGATAGTTTCTATCAGCTGCAGGGAGCAGTAGTGGCTGCTAGGGGGGCAAGAGGGCAAAATTCGGCCAATTCTTGACAAAAGTAGTGGACCAAATGCGAAATACACGTTTTGCAAATGAGGAACCCACTTTTTTACCTGCGCCTTAAGTTTCTTTTAAAATTTTTCTTATAATAAGCACATCTACTCAACAAATACGTGGCTACTTCTAAAATACTCGACAAATTCAGCACCTCTGCTCCCCTGATTTTTTGGAAAAATCACTGATGAGTAGGAATGTATTTCTAAGTGATTCAATATTCCAAGCCCCAGTGAGAACAATTGTTAAGGATAACTATACAACGTTTCAATATGCTATATTTCTTCAAGTAGGACACCTATGGTCTTAGGATACCGATTCTCTTTGCATATGAAGATGTATCATTTCATTTCATTTCAATTCTTTTTGGAAGGTTACCCTTCAGCACAGGCTGGTTTTCAGGGGGCCCTCCATTTAAAATACTACAATGCACTATATTAGAGTTTACAAAGTAAGATACAGAAAAAAAATACGTAAAGGTTCTAAGTTACATAGCTAAAAATATGCAATGCAACAGATAAGTAAAAAGAAAACGAAGAAGGTAAAAAAGAAAAGCTTCAGCTCCAATTATCAATGTCTAAATCGCTGTCTTTAATTGCCGTAATGAGGATGAAAAGGTTGCATATATAGATAAACTATTCCATATTTTGGCATCACGAAAGGAGAAAGTTTTTTGTCTCTGCGTTGTGTTCATTTTAGGCAACCTGACATCGGTATTTGTGCTACAAAGGTTACGAGAAGTGCAAGCACTATTTTTGTTGAAAGATTAGACAGATATTCTGGGGCAAGGGACTTATAAGTTGTAACTTTCGTCTGAATACAAATCTATTGCTGTATAGTTTTCCACCCCAATTTTTCGGAAATAGGCTTAATAGGGGCATTATTAGCACTGTTTCTAACAATTCTAGCTGCCCTGTTTTGAAGCCTCTGCAGATGCTGAACTTCAGTAGCACTGCACCAGCCCCACACAGAGCAGTAGTATAGAGAATACGGCTCTACAATGCTATTGTAAAAGGTTCTAACAACTGAGAATAGAAGGTACTGCTTTGAATATTTTAACAACCCAACTGCACGCGAGATTTTGGCTGAAACTTCTTTAATGTGCTCTTGCCAGTTAAGCTTTTCATCTATTTGAACCCCCAAACATTTAGTTTTATTACGAATCTCAACTTCATTACTTCCTATTCTAGGGTTAAATCTAATGCTTGAGTCCATTAAAGAATTATGCCTATTATGTGAAGGAATTAGCATTGATTGTGTTTTAGCTACATGTAAGGACAGTTTGTTACCTTTTAGTCAGTCCTCTAATCTATCCAACTCATCATTAGTGTCCTTATTAAGTTGAGATTCGCGATAAGTTGAGATGGTACAACTGGTCAAAAACAAGTTTCTCAAACAGTCTAGCTATGACTTGCAGCACAGAAATAGGGCAATAATTTGATTAACATCGTTTTCCCTTCTTTAAAGATTGGTGTAACCCTTGTAACTTTCCATATGTTAGGAAATGTGCTAGTCTCAATAGAAATATTAAAAAGGTATGCGAGAGAACTTGAAATGAAAGGGAACGCAAGTTTAAGAAAAAAGCTAGATATGTTGTCATAGCATGAAAAAGCGCCAATATTCTTTTCACATACTGAAAGGTTTTACCGTCCGACACTCATCAGAGTATGAAAACGTCGGATAGTGACCTAAAGGTTAACTGAAACGTGTATCCAGATGCGCTTACGTGTGATAGGATGCGTCCAATTGGCCCCAAGAGTGGCCAATTAGGACCTATTAAACTAAATTAGGCTCAGAGCTCGACAAAATAAAACAACTGCTCACTGAAACTGGTATCCAGCAGATGTTCTGCTTTCTTGCATCAACCAAAAATTAGCCAACTTTGCAGCAGAAAAAACATTTGGTCCAGAGAAGTGTCCGGTATAACTAAAATTGCCTTGGATTGGCAACGTTTCATCAAAGTTTGAAAATCAAACTAGTAAAGCCATTACATCTTGTTTCTATGCTTTGATGCCCCGTGTGGTTTACAACACTAGAGTTATGCTACCATCTGCTGAAAAAGATTGCGATCCTACCACTCAAAAAGTTGTGTAGTTTATGAATTTTTGTTCCGATGTGAAGCTCGGAATGTGGGACGCACTACGCAGAGACTAGCAGGCAGAATAAAACAGCATGTCTCGCGAGCATCAGGAAGAAAAGTAATGCCGCAAGAGAGCAGCCTCCTCGTATATGTAAAAACAATAAGTCTAAAATCAATTTTGAGTCGGTTATAGGACAACACCTTATTGCAAATCCAGAATGCGCCAAAACATATACAGATGAAAATTTTCGGATCATTGGGCAAGCAAGATCGTCTTTTCATGGAAGTGTTTTGAAATCTGTTTACATCGAGACTCAAAATCCAGTCTTGTGTAGACAAAATAGTTTGTTTTCTCATTGGGACTCTTCAACTAAACGATGGTTAATAGGTCCTAATTGGCCACTCTTATGGCCAATTAGACGCATCCTATCACATGTAACCGCATCTGGATATATATTTCAGTTAACCTTTAAGTCACTATCCAACGTTTTCATACTCTGATGAGTGTCGGACGGTAAAAGCTTTCAGTATGTTAAAAGAATGTTGCCGCTTTTTCGTGTTGTGGTAAAAAGTTCTGTAGTATCAACAGACTATATATGTTGTCATAGCCAGATCCTTTAGCAGTGTTACTCTTTCCAATTACATCTCTCACTTTTTGTTCACTAGTAGTGGTGAATTTAAAGATTTTGCTTTCAGAATTTATGGAATATTCACCAGTAAGGAGTGGATTTGGTCTTCCTTCAATTTCATTGGCTAAATCCTTCCCAACAGAGCAGAAATAACTGTTCATAGTTATTGATATCTCCTGTTTGTCAATAATGTTATTGGAATTGCCGTTACTACTTTGATCACAATAAACATTTTGCAATCATCGCATCACATATTTGTATGCCTGTTTGGCAATTACTTTGACCAGCACAGGGGCAAAGCAAACGTATTCAGGATCGTTGCTTCAGTATCCAGCAATGCACTTGCTAGATAAAGGTAGCCAGCTCCCTCAGAAGAAAGAGCTTTCCAGCTTTGAGATTTTAAATATATTTTTTAAAAAGTCAAGCCTTCGAAAAACAAAGCAAAGGTTTTATGTATGTAAGCCAACTAATGTTTTCTTCGCCAATTTACAAAGAAATTATTGATGAGTTCCTTTCATCTATCTCTCATTGTAACATTTCTAGATCTCCATGACTTCACTTCCCTTTCTTTTCCACTCCTTTCAACCACGCCCTGCTAAGCCCATGCCCTGTTGTAGCCACACCCTTGTGTGGTACATTAACCAATTTCGCGTTCCTTGCTTTGAAATCACTCATCTGTTATATCCGACGTACATCAATCACTAGAGTCAAAAAAATTCTCATCAGTTCTGGGGTGGCACCAGAAATTTTTCCTACGGGGGGCTGAGCCTTTCAAAAGAGGCTAAAATGGATGGGGTTAGCAGGGCATTATAATTGCTATAAAGCCTCCAAAGAAAAGATATACCCTCCACTTTTTATTGGTTCACCATTTCCTTACGATTGGGGGTATGCCTCCCCCAAGCGTTACCACTGTTTCAGTGGAGATAGAATATAAACCTTTTAAATATACTCTCCTTTTTGCATTGGTCCACCATTTTTTTATGTTCCCCTCAACCAAGCTCTGCATGCAAACCACATTTCTGTCACCAGTGCAATAAACTTTTCACTTGTGCTTCCTACGTATCCAGGACACAGGTGCACCACATAACTTGCCGCTCATTTATCTGCGTAGGATGCCCTGCTATAAAGTGCAGAAGGAATTGAACCCTGGCTCAATTTACAATGCCTTAGAGTTCTAATATGCTGCGTTTGCGGTTGTTCCACAATACATTTTGCTGGAGCCAAGTCTTTAGAGAGCCTTTCATGAAAATGTAGTCAAATAAAATCTAGATAGCTTAAACCCTTAACCATGCCAATGTTTTGCCATCGACTACTGTGTCCCAATTCTTTTTATTCTTGAATGACTAGTTCATCCGGTAAACTATGCGAGTCTATAACTTCTAATTTCAAACTTAAGCTAATGTAATCTACATAAACAACGAGGTATCTATGTATATAGCTGCAACAAAAATAATCACAGCTCCTTCGCAATGCCGTATCAACCTAACAAAATAATGTATTGGATATTACAAATGCTAGTTCAATGTCTTTAGACACTTCTCTTTCGTGTCTTCCTTGTATGAGTCGTACAGGATTTGCTCCATCATTGGAATTTTCGGTTTACAGCGTCCTGTAGATCGTTGGACTTAATGCAAATTCTAGCTTTTTGCAACATAAATCTCTTATTTTGAAATCATTAATCGCACACTTTCCTTTCTTCCCTAGTTTTAAAGTTTTCAGTTTCAATTTCTCGTAAGGACTCTCTTCGTAATAACTTTGTAAATATTAATATTTCTGCCTCACGTTAAATAGAAAGGCTATAGGAAAGTAGTCGACAGACAAGGTTAATAGAGCAGTAGCTTGTTGTGAGATTATTTTCTAAGGGGTATTTTCATGATGAAGAGAAATGATACCCTCTAAGACCTCATACTAGCTCCCCTATAACCTCAAGGAATGTGCTAGAACATAGCCTTGTTACTTTGCTACTCCTTGAAAGGTTTTCTTAAAGGGCACGTGCCCCTGGCTCCCTGACCAGCACTGTAATGTGATTGAGCTACCCTCAGAGCTACCTCTGACCTACTCAACACATAGAAGATTTAAAAAACTCTTTTTCAACGCTTTTGGCTCTCCTTGTTGTCAAGGGAGGCATCTGATTCCTTTTACTGTCCTTTTCAAGCAAGAAGTTTCTTAATTAAGAATATTTTTTGCTATAGGACATGTTGCTGTTTGGGGAGTCATGACACCCAGCCCCCACCTGATCCGTCCCTGTTATGGCCATCATTAGAAAATCTTCTTTGATTCGTCCCCTTATAGTTACACGAATACTTGCAAGATGTTGAGCTAAATCAAGTTGACGGGGACTGAAGTAGCCGATAGGGATGGCTAGATTTTACGAAAAGGAAGCAAAGAAAGATGGATATCAGAAGACCTTGCCCCTAGGAAAAATATTCTATAGCGTCGTCTTTTACATGTAAAGAACACACCCTTCTGATTATAAAGACGCACCATGTCTGGATAGATACGATAGACTCGTTAATTAATGGCTGCTTTTTCTTTCCTATTTTGAGATTTTACTAATGCTTTGTAAGCAAAATTCATAGAAGGTGTGGGGGGGCTTTGCTTCCTTCGCCCTAGCTCTGACCGTGAAGGGGCTTTGCTTCCTTCCAATCAGAGCTAGGGGGCTGCGCACCCGCGTCCATCTCTTCTACACCACTGGGTAATTGAGAGAGAGAGCCGAAACTCCATGTGAAATTGCATATTGCAATTATCTTATGGCAAGTTCACTTTAATTAACTTGAATTTTATTTTCCTCTCACTTTCTATTTACAGAGTGCATTTGAGATGTTGAGACTATTAAGAAATTTTGTGGAAACAAAGCAAGCAATAACAGAAAATTGTGGACCTGATTACTGAATGGGCTAATTCATTGCAAGACGTGATATATTTAGAATGCAATCTGATAGGAAATAATCTAACAGAGCTTCTTGCCAGCCTTCAACAAAACAATTTCAGTGCATGTCACTTCAGCTTCAGCATCATTGAAATGGAATAGAATCACATTAGCGTCTTCAACACCACCATGAACATATCTTCAAATTCAAGTACTTCAAGTATCAATCATGTTTGCAATGGTATCGGCATGATTGAGTTTGAATTAACAGACTCTATCGCTGCTTCTGCCATAGTCTCCATCATAACAAACATAGTTCTGGCAATAGTATCTATAATTGGCAATGGTTTAAGCGTCTATGTCATCGCCTTCCGCCAGGGGTTTACTTCTTTTGCATTCAGAGGACTTTTTATGATTTCTGTATTTTCAATCTTCTTCAGTTGTGTGACACAGGTGCTTTTCACTGTCACTAGATTTCATGATCTTATCAACTACCATGACTGTCAATTGAAGCTTGCAACTGCTGTTACAGGTTTTATTTGTCAGTGTGGTCTGTACACAACAACAGCAGCACTTGCAATTGATCGCTACATCGCAGTGGTTCATCCTAATTATTACAACGCAATGAAAGTGTATTACATTTACATCACCCAAACCATCATCACTGCCATAGTTTGGGTACCGATAATAATCACATCAATTGTTGGGGTTCTGCCTTCAACAATATTTAAGGTGATTGTTGCTGCATACTTGTGTATAAACCTTGCGGTGATTGCTTTCACGTATATAAAAGTACTCCTACAGCTCATTGAGCACAACAAAAATCGTGTACAGAATCTGGAAGCTTCAATGAAAGAAGCAGAGGCAGAAAAACAGAGAAGAACTGAGCAACGCCGTAAAAATTCAGTCCTGTTTATAATTGGTTTTCATACGTTCTGTATGCTTGCAAAGGCTGGATGTTTCGCTGTGAGAGCTGGGTTTCCAAATAAGCATGAATTGGAATACTATTGTCAAAGATCAAATCAATTTTTGATTATTCTCAATGCAGCTATGAACCCAATTCTATATGCTTGGAGGATTGATACACTACGAAAGGAGATGGCAAAGATCATGAAAGGAATGTTGTGTTTCTCTTCAGCAGTTGAAATTGAGCCAAATGCGTAGACAGTATTTTGCTGGTATCAAAAATTTAGTGGTAGGGATGATAGACATTGGCTGATTTCTTGTGGTGATTGCTTTCAATGTACTTTTTATACTATTCTCATATCAGCCAAAGTACAACTATACCTCTCCAGGCATGTAAATAGCAGGGGGGCGCGGAGGCGTCACGTCTCTCCAATGTTTGGTAAGTGCGATTGCAGTTGGAAAATCCTTTATAGCATTTGGAATTTGGTGACTCGATGAGGTTGCTTTGTGAAATTGCAATGATGGGCCAGCTAACCTTAGCTGGAAAGCCTAATATTGCGCTTCGAATTTGTTGACTTCCATATGTGCCCTTTCTAGATGAAATTACAATGATGGGCCAGCTAACTTAGGCTGGAAAGTCAAACACTACACTTTGGATATGTTAACATGATAAGTATGCTGTTCTATGTCAAGTCTCAACGTTGGGCCGGCTAACCTTTATCCTTGGAACTTAGAACTTTTTGAATTGATGAGTGTGCTCTTGCAAGTGAAATTACAATGTCGGATGAGCTAATCTGTAGCTGGAAAACCAAACAGTACACTTGGAATTCGTCGAATTGATAAGTACACCTTTGAAGGTGAACTCACAATGTTGGGAAAACTAGCTTTCAGTTGGGATGCCAAACACTGCACTTGCAATTTTTTGACTTAATGAGTGGACTGTTCTGGCTGAACTCAATATTTTTGGTTTTAGTAGGCCTAGCCTTGGTGTTGTCTTCAAAATTCTTGTAGCGGACTTCTTAGATTCAAGTATACACTGTATTTTCGCTTTGTAGTTCTTTTTCTATAAGGCTCGTAATAGATGACGAAGCTGAGAAGGCGTTTCCCAGCTTTTCCAGTAGTCTGAAGTGCGTGGCCAGCAAAAATTCTCCTGGGGACTCCGCCCCCAGACCCCCGTTCTTTCTCCATTTTCAAGGGCTTCCTCATTTTCAATAATATTTCATGTTTTACATGGAAAGTATTAATCTCAACATAGATGACTAACTTGCATATATAATTGGGGTCCGCTCTAAAGATTTCGAAATGTATTTCAGGCACGCACAATCATACCCTGTAAATAACCAAACCGTTTATAGGTACAGGAGTTGTGTAAAGGTCAAATGAAAATTCAGTCATAATTGGAATTTTACCCTTCTACGACCGTCCAACTTGAGCCACTTATTTTCGTCCCTGCACCTCTCACTAACACTAATGCTAGATAACATACAACTGGCTGTAAGGGTAACTACGATGCAAGAACACTTCTAGCATAAAAATAGACACAATAGAGCACAATTCAAAAATTAAATAAGTTTGGGGTAGTCCACGGGGTACTTTACAACAGAAAATAGGGTACCTACTTCTAGTAATGATGGGAGAGGTGGCATAGTGGTTAGAGCGCATGCCTTAACTTTTGAAGCGTATTTAAAAACCGATGATACAACTAGCCCTTGGTATGTTGAATCATTTGCTATACAAAAGTGGTGATGGATTTGAATAAAATTGAGAACTTGCTTTACATTTCTGTACTGATCGTATTGAATATTTGCAAAGATTTTAGAATTCTGCCATAAAGATTATACATCTTAATAAGGAGAGGGTTCTAACGCATTTAGAATTATGGCTTGACAATGGTAGATGGAAGGCTAAAACTTACCTCGTTGCTGATTATGAGATTACTTAAGGTGTCGCTAATTGGTAATTTGAACAATCGAGGTCCGTGCTCTGCAACTTTATTAACTACTCTTAAGTTCCAAATAAACGGGGGGTCCTAATAAATAGGGGGTCGTAAAAATTCTGAAATTTGATAAACGGGGAGGAGGTTAAAATAAACGGGGGTTGGAATTTGAGAAAAGGCTTTAAATGATTATACAAGGACGGAAAGAACAAACACAGGTTGTCCAAAAGCATAGAACTAAAATATACACAGCAGTATGCTAATTTGCCATGAAAACTGGGCGTATATAGTACTAACAAAGAAAGGAAATGAAATAGGTTTGTAAAAAAAAGTCAATTTCCTTAAAAATAAGAAACGGAGGTCCTAATAAGTCCCGGGGGTTGGAAAAAATCGAAAAAGTAATAAGCGGGGGGACGTTTATTTGGCACCTGAGAGTAGGCTTTCATGTCTCACGTTTCGCTAAGATTAGCTACATTGAGATGCCTAGAAACATAGCGATGGTGTAGTAAAAGCTTTTGTTTAGATTGGCAAGGGATTCTATCGACATTAGATAAGGAATCATTAATGGCTTCCAAAAAAATCGATTTGCGTCCAGCATTCTCCACTGAGCAGAAGCATTTGCCGAAATATTTGTACCATGCATGGGCAACCTACGTCCCGCGAGCCAAATTTGCATATTCTTGTTTTCAAGGGTCTCTCAATCTAAAATATAATACTATTGTAGGGAAAAGTTTAAAAATTTTAATAACAACATTACTTTTTATATTTGATATCATGAGAAATAAATTTCATCAATAGAAGGCCACTGTAATTTAGATGCAATGGGGAAGCGGAAGCGGAAGCAGAAGTATCATAGCTACTGTTTGCATGGACGGTCAGGAGGCGATTATTTGTGGGGGTGTAGGCAGTTGAAATTTTGAATTACTGAATTGGCGGTCTGGCTATTTCTAGCAAACCTGGCCAATAGAATGTCAAGCAAAAGTAAAGAAAATGGAAGTACCTCAGCTGTAAGTAAAAGCCAATACCAGTCTAAACACGTGCAAAGTTGTAAATGATGTGAGCTAGAAGTTAAAAATGTTTTGAGTTCACACCCTCTAGAACGCAGGAAAACGCCCTTTTCGCAACTATGACAAACATTATGTTCACCATTGAGCTCTAGTAAGAGAAGGAATACATGTTCTCAATGGGATTTCTTTTAAAAATTAGGTGGTTCTGTAAAATAAACCCTATCTCAGCTATCCATGTCTGTTTCAATTTGACCTAATGCTTTATCATTAGGACATTCACCAAAAATATTTCTTTCTTTTTTGTCAGAAGCATTATTGCCAGATATTTCAATTTATGCTTGTAAATGAATTCCTTATCCAGAAGCTGTAGAGATTTGCTTGGGCATTCATAGAGATTTCCCTGTTTTATACAATTCTGCCAAATACAAGATGGATTACGAGGCCAAGGTCTCCACCTCTATAAGTATGTTACTTCTTGAATTTACTGGGCATTGCAGCTCGGCACCCTCGAGTTCACTTGCTAATTGTAGAGAGAGCTACACTTGATTTGTTTCTGAAAAGTCAAGAAAAGGATCGTATGAAGAGAACGCCTTAAAAGAAGCATCGAAGAGGAGCGATCTAGCCACTGAGCACCTTCGCGAAACACTGTTCTCTCTTTTTAAGGTGAACACTATTTGAGTGACCAAATAGTAGCCGCAAACTATAAGATAATGCCTCTTATTAAATTGCAAATATTGATGACTTTGAAGTTCTTGTTGAATTTGATAGCCAATCTGAAATCGAAAATGCACCTTGAATTTGCTTCCCCGGCACTTAACTTCAAACCAAAATAGCTGCCCCTGGGTATAAGATTATTGCAAAATTTACCAAGTGGTACGAAAAATATTGCAGCATTTACCAAATGGAAAGACAATATTGCAGATTTACCGAATGGAGTGACAACATTGGGGGGAGTGTCACACCCCTAAACCCCCGCAAAGTCCGTCTGTGGGTATTTGTTGCTATTCCAGCTGCACGATTTCACAGCTTTTGCGAAATGTTTTTCTTAGATTCTCCACAGTTTCCCCACACAGAACAGGAATACCGAGAGTTTGGTTCAACTATTCCTTTATAATTAAGATATAAGCAATTTCAACTGTAGGAATTTCATTGCGTATTTTTGAAATCATAGCTTTTAAGAGTGCCATGAGTTCAACAAGGTGTTGGTCTAGCACAGCCTCAAGATATTTGGTGCTCTGAACAATATAAGTATTGGTACCTCCAATAACAAACAGGAGATCATGGGCATTGCTTGTAATCATAATAAGGTTAGATCGAGATCTCGCAATCATACTTGAGTTTTAATCACGTTGATGGTAAGCTTGTTACCATGAAGCCATTCTTTAGGATTGTGCAGGTCGTTGTAGAGTTTTGCACTCAGCTCACCAACGCTCTTGAATGAATATGACATTGTTGTTTTGACAGCAGATATTGCAGCTTCGCTACGTTGCGGGCAGAAACGGAGATCGTTATATAGATTAAGACTAAATGTAGGCCAAGGTAGGAACCTTGCAGTGCACCACAGTTTATTTCTTCAACTTAAGATGACACACCGTTATTGTCTTCCATTGGTTAGGTAAGATTTGAATCAATCATGCTCAAGATCTTTGATACAATACTTTTGCAACTTTTTAAATAGAATTGCATGGTCTGCAGTATCAAGAGTATTTTTTCAGGCCTTTAAATATTAAACCAGTAAGTTGACCTTTGTCTATCTAGATGTAGCAGTCATAAGTAAAGTTTAAGAGGCAAGAAACAGCTAAATGTAGAGACTTATGTAGAAGCTTGCTTTATTGCTCTGCTCTGTCATTATTGCACTGCATTTCATGCTTTATAAGTGACCTTAGCCCCCCAAACATACTAAATAAATAAGTAAAAGGCCTGAGCCTCCCTAAGCTGTTGCATTTACCTGGAATAGAGAACAAAATCGAATTATACTTTTCCATATAGGTTAATGTATATGTCCTTGGTATATGTTAAGGTTTGACCCTCAAAAAGAATCTTTATATTGCTAGCACGATCACGTTTTATGTTTTGATAGAGAAAATTCAGGTACTAACAAATATAAGGAGAGTCTTGAAACTTCTTGAAGCAAAGAACATTGCTCCAATTCTTTTTGCTGACTGCGTTAGGGGAGGCTACGGAGCACATTATGGATTTCGGGCTGGGGAATAATGGCCAGCTCGTATTGAAGTGTACAGCAATGATGGTAGGGGTAAGAAAGAAGGGCAGCTGGGGCAATGCCTGGAAAAAAGTTTAAACAGCGCACCACAGATCTTAAGGAAATGCCCCCATTCTTAGCATTAAGATTCATTCTGTCTAGATAGAAAGCCGATAAAGTCATTGTTATATTTTGATGCAAATACTTATCTATCTACTGTCAAATATAGAATCATTTCCTCATCAGGTACAATGGCACAGACGCATGTCTTATGAGGAATTACTTCTACTAGAGCCTGTGAGACCACCACTGTCACCTAGTGAGGGGTAAGTGAACTTTTCTTTCGGATGAACGAAATTTAGTTTTTTATTGAGATTGAATGCCTCAATGCTGGTGTGATAAATGACCTGAAAGGAGCCATCAGTCCCCCTAACTTTATATGCACCCACAGTTTCTTCTTAATCATGTATTTTACAACTCAATAGCGACTAGGGTTGATGTACGTATGAAGTTGTTCAACGTTATTAGTAGAGCATCACATCTTGTTAGTTAATTATCTCTTTGATTGGTACAACATTTTTCAAATATTGGATGGTGAATACGACTCATATTTTTGATCAAACCCTTTACATATTCAAACAACGCCCTTTTGAATGTAAAGGTGCGCCCTTTTCTAAATAGAAAAGAGCAGTTGCACTTGCTATTTCAAAGCTACGTTCTAGTTTATCAATTTCATTGTAGATTTGAGCATTTCTCGGACACCAACTTTTTATCATTAGAAGCAGCCACCTCCTTGTCATCCCCTGGCTATGTCACTGATGACACCCTATGAGATTCCTATTTCTAGTAGAAAGAGAAGAAAATGTACAAGGAGAGGGGACGAGGCAAAAAAACTGAAGAAATGAGTAAGAAGAAGCAACATGCATTTGCTGTTTTGAATTGCCAGCAGAGTAGACAACAAGAAGTACTAAATGTATGAGTAGCTTTACAGTAACGAACATTTTGACATTTTGACGATACAATCCTTTATATGTTATATACAACCAGGGACGTAGAAAGCATTATAAGGGTGGGGGCACATGGATTGAGGGGCACCTTGGCAGGGCTTCTGGAAATAAGATTAAGTACTTTGTCTGGGGTGGGGGGTAAAACACTTCATGAAACGACAAACAATTTTGCACGATGAAAAAGAGTAATATTGCGCCAGTTCCTAAATGTAAATCAGCTAGGGGGTCCAAGACATGCTTCCCCCGGGAAGTTTTGAAACTTAGATCTTCTGAAATTGTCGGAAACGTGTATTTTTCTATTCATTTTTGCATCTTCAAAGATGTCAAGTAGGGCAACCAAGTTATGGAAAAGGGGGCACATTGTCCGAGTCTATGAAAAGTGGGGAGCATGTGCCCCCTCTGCTTTCTGGTTCCTACGTCCATGCATACAACCCAATAAAATGTTACAATACGCTACTTACACTACATACATGAATTACTCTACAATAGCGCTAAAATGCAAGCTTGCAACATAAGGCAGAAGAAATAGCTATGATACCGTATGAGATTCCTAACTCTTGTTGAAAGAGAAGAGAATGTAACAAGAAGGCGGGACAGGGTAAAGGAATGAGGGATTTACCAAATTTTGCATTTTTGGCTGAGTAGGAAAAAAGAAGTACTAAAAACTAGCAGTGGACCGTTAGGTTAAGCACGGTAATCAGTGAATACCCTGGGACATTAGAAAAATAATTTTTGAGCAAATCTATTCCCTTGCAGCTTAAAATTGAATACTGCAATTTGCTATTTCAGAGAATGTCCTTTAGATACGATCTTTTTAATGCTGGATTTCCTTGGTACATGAAAGTTCCCATCACGCTTCTGGATGGCCTAACTATTCCAAGATATTGGGTACTTCAGATCGAAACTGCTATAGCCAATGAAGTAATCAACAAACTAAAAGCACATGCAAGTGGTGTTAATTTGCTTCCATTCCTGCCAAGAGACTAAGTTGTATATTTCCAAAAATCAAGTACATGAAGGTTTCACTGCAGTATTCGAGAAAGCTTCAACTCGTCATGCTTCTCAATACCAGGTCAATGTTGATTTGAAGTCAACGACCATGCACAGATAATGCAAATACAGAAATAATGAAAGCCAGAACTAACAAACTGTGAAAATGATACCGCGATTCTCAAAAGTGATAAGCAAAAACTAAAAGCCACCTTATTCACAACGAAGAGCATGGTACCTTGGCAATCCCTGAGGTCACATGATGAGAGTACTTTCGCTGTTAGCTCAGCTTGGTCTAGCTCCCATTCATCAGTTAGGACGAGGCTACATTTTCGGACCAGCATTGGCGTTCTTCCAATCATTCCGAACCCCGTTCCTGAATTGAGCGCAGTTTGCACTGTATTGAAAAACATGCAATGAATAAGTACAGAGGTGTACTGTCCGGAAGGAAAGGCAACCACAATTTTGGATATGGCTCAGTATAAGAAAGCTGTTAAGTGAGTTTTCTGTTATCCAGCTTTGAAGGATAAATTTAACGTAAGACTTGGAGCGTTACACATTTTAATGGCCCATCTTAGAGGAATAGAAACCTTCATACACAGCTAAGGAATCAACAGCATCTGGATACAATCTAAGGTATATGGGTCAGTACCAACTCGCTCAATTTTAACTCGTACGCATCTCAAAAGGGCATTTCAAGCACATGAAGACACAATCTGTGCTTTCTTCCTGTTATGATGCAAAAGGTCTATGAAGAATAACTCGAAGAAGAGCAAGAATGCCAGTCGTTCATTGATGGGTGATTGGTTGGAAGAATTCAAGAAAATATCTTTGCTTCATGATCTCAAGATTGGCTATTGCATTTGGAGTCGTGTGGAAAGTTGGCTGTTGGCTACGACCACCACTCTACAAAGCGGAAAAAGTGCGAGAATGATGCTATAATACGTTGCATCTCAATATGCATTGCAGGAATCTGGCCTGTCTTTTTGACAAGCACTAGCAGGAGGAGGATTTACAGTCACAAAAATGGTCTCCTCTTCACGCCAATTGAGGTAGATCACATAGGCGAGCAAGAAAACAGATTTTAAAAGTTCATAGAAGCTAAAGGGACAGCGTAAATAATACAAGTCCAGGAAATCGTTTCTTTGTTGCTGCACCAATTATCAACCAGCTTTGCATTGAACCTCAAGAGAGGCACCATGTGCCTAGTCAACACCACAATCTCATCCCCTCCAAAATATCAAGACAAGAAGAAAACATAAGGAGAATCAAAAACACACGAACCTCTTTCAAAATGATGACTGTATGATCTATAGCAATATGGTGGTAAATGCGACTGTTGAACAGCAATTTGTCCAAGACATCGTGAATGTTACGGCAAAAAGGAAAAATAATTTGGAAGCTTTTGAGAATGAAAGATTGCTCAACGAACCTAAAATATCTGTGGGAACTGTTTTCAAGAACAAGATCTCTTCATTCACTTCTGCCTATGCAAAGAAAGCTGTAAGAAACACACTTGAGAAAAATGACAAGCTAGAGTGAAAACTTTCTTGCAAAGTTTTTGTTGTGTCAATGTCATCATGGCAAATAGGTGAACAACAGATAATTTGCAACTATGAGTTATGCATGTTGAACACGCGGTGCTACCGGTGGACCAGTTCCTCGCTCTAGCTTTCACTGTACTCGCAGATGTGTGGCCTATGGCTACTGAAAACGGAGATAGGCACCACCCTATGAGCCATTGGCGCGGGAGGAACTTTGAATTTTTTGAGTTATGCGAATATCCGCGAAGCTTAATGATAAGCAATGAGTTCAATCCTTGCAATTATAAGTACAAGCCAGTAGCTACTATTACAGAGAAAGGGGGTAGGCGAAAGTGCTCCTCCAGGTCGGCAAATTCTTGGCAAATGAAAAGCACTTGTACTCGACAAACATTCAGCTACTTAAAAAGTACTCGTAATGATACGAAAATTGGGTAGGCCCTATGCATGTTTTTTTCGATTCATCGTTTTCAGAAGTGGTCAGCTAAATTGAAATTTTTCTAAAAAATGAAACTCTTTTATGAATTATGTAACTGTGTCAATCTTAGGGGAATCCAATTTTAAATTTCCTTAATACCTTTACCTTTCCCATAGATCTTTATTTGAACTTCGGACCACTGTTACAAGGTCTATGTATATGCAATCAATTTCAAAGAACTGGTAAACTACACTTCACAAGTTAAATTTGATTAACGCAAGTTTATAAACTACCAGTAAGTAATATTCAATTGCTATAGCAAGCTTTGTCATTCAGCGCGTGCGATCGCACACGCAAGCGCCCACTCACGCGCAAATCAAATTGTGAGTATGGTTGATAACTCCCGCAAATAGGTGCTCTTGAAGGTTTTCTGGTGACTTCAAACTTCGATATAATTTTTTGGAAAGGTAGTGGCATTTACCTCAACCTCATACTTTACACCTTAGCACGTTGACCAAAATCATCACTTACTTTTGACTTTCAGGAGCAGTGTTTAGTCTGATGACGAGGAATTGCAGTTACGTTTGTCTTTTAGACTAAGGTAGCTTCCTTGATTGAATAAGGTCATTTGACTAATGTTATCTTTGCTGCACAGTGGAATTGTTTTCTTTGTTTCTTGATTTCATCTTAACGTGCGCAAGTACCCAAGTACAGATTTTCTTAGCAGTGCGATCACACGAGCAAGATCATTCTTGCATGCTAGCTACCGCATGCATAGAATGTTGCTCATGACAAGGCCTGCTATAGATATCCCTTTCGAAGAATGAGGCAAAGTTCGTACCGTTCATATCAATTTACCTTTCTATACTTGTCGTTTATCGCAACAAAGTCGCATCCTCCAGTCGAATGGAACTCTGCTTCAGCTTCATTTAATTCCAGGTACTTGGTGTCATTTAAGAACTACCCACACACGCCACCGCGTGAAAGAGGTATCAAAAGTCAAAGTCCTTTTCCGCGCCCAATGGCGCATAGGGCGGCGCCTATCTCCGTTTCTATAGCCCTAGGCCACGCGTCTGCGAATACAATGAAAGATACAGCGGGGGGCTGGTCCACTGGTAGCTCCGCAAGTTTGACTTTCCCACTCCATTCTCACATGTCGAGCGCCAGACGAGAAGACAGTGAGTACCATTTTTGCAGTCTTTGGTATGATTCGGCCGGGGCTCGAACCCACGACCTACCGGTTGTGAGGCAGACGCTCTACCACTAGGCCATCACTCCGGCTGAAGGAGGTCTACTGCTAAGAAAAACACTCAAATCAGCAGCTTTCTTTAGACATTCAGGATATATTCATTCTGATTGTCTTCACCACTTTCCAGAAATCATTTCCACCGATCAGCACAATAAAGTTACTGCGCTTCTCAAAAGCTATTTTGAAAGTGCAGAGAGCATTAGCCCAATAGGAGTAGCAGCAAATTGATTTTTTGCTTTTACTACTATTTACTATTACTATTTCAATTTTTTACAGACGGTGGCCCATTCAGCTGAGCTGGTTTCCAAGGGGCCGTCTATTTACAAAGTAAATGCTAAAAATCTTACAAAAAAAGTACATATTTTTAAAAGGTCTAAACTAAAAAGTGTATGTAACTAGATATATAAAAAGTATATGTAACTTTTCTATCAATTGCCAGAGTTTCTCCTTCCTTTGTCTTTTGATTCAGTTTATTAGGAGCGGGATATTTAGAGCGATGTTTGATTGAAACAACGCTCTCGTGCCGCTCCACTGCCGTACTTGATCGTATTTTACTTCAGCGCATGAAAAATTGAAATATCGTGACGTTTAACTTGGGTCTTATTTTTTTTATTTATTACAAGTATTTTATTTGCATATTACACATATTTATATAGGTTAAAAATTTCAGCTATATTGCTGTTTTACAAATTTTCCTGTTCTAACTATAATAAAACACAAACTTTTAAGATCGAAAGAGATAATAATAAAAAGTCTAAAAATAAATGCCAGTTACAAAATGAAACATTGAAATACCGAAATACCACTATATAATGGACTACTCTCGCTTGTTGCTAAGCTGATGGAAGCTATAATAACTGCAAACTTAAAAAAGAGAAGCTGTAAATGCAAATGATTGTTTATGCATTTGCTTCGACTCCACCTAAAGATACGCAGCACAGTTTTCCTTTCAAGATTCTTACCATTTCCGCTCTTAATACATCGATCCTCCAAGCATATAAGATTGGGTACAATGCTGCATTGAAAATAAGAAAAAATTGAGTTGATCTTTGACAATGGTATTCCAATTCATGATTAGTTGGTAATCCAGCTCTAACAGCAAAACACCCAGCTTTTGCAAGCACGCAAAGTGCATGAACCCCGATGATAAACAAAACAGAATTTTGACGACGTTCCTCCATTCTTCTCTGCTTTTCTATTTCCTCATCGCGCATTGAGGCTCCCAAATGCTGTACACGATATTTGTGTTGTATAGCAAGCTGTAGCATTACTCTCACATAAGTGAAAGCAATTACTACAAAGTGTAGAAGCAGGTATGACGAAACCAGAACCCTAAAAACTGTTAGAGTCAAGATCTTCAAAAATGAGAGGTTGATCAATGGCATCCAAATGATCACAGTGATGATGCTTAGGGTGATGTAAATGTAATGCACTTTCATTGTGCTATAATACTGATGATGAACCACTGCGATGTAGCGATCAATTGCAAGTGCTGTTATTGTTGTGTAGAGGCCACACTGGGTGGTGTAAGCTAAAGCATCAGCAACAAGTTTTAACTTGCAGTCGTGGTAGTTGATTAAGTCATGAAATCTAGTGACAGTGAAAAGCACCTGAGTCACACAACTGTGAAAGATGGAGATGATAGAAATCATAAATATTCCTCTAAATGCAAAAGACGTAAAGCCGGGGCGGAAAGCGATGACGTAGACGGTCAAGCCATTGCCTATTACGGATACTATTGACAAGACCATGTTTGTTATGATGGATAATAAGGCAGAAGCAGCGATAGAGTCTGTTAGTTCAAACTCAATCATGCCAATACCATTGCAAACCAGATTGATACTAGAAGAACTTGAATTGATGTTTGTGTTGTTGAAGAGGCTTCTATTATGGAGCACCATTGCAGCGCTATACCAAGTAGAAATCTACCCTTTGGAGTGTACTTTCAAGATTGGTGAAGATGAGAATTCCGTATTTGACTAGATTCTTCTCAATTAATCTTGTGTGGACATCGCAAGTGAGATCTCCTCTCAGCTGCAAGATTCCAACTTTTTCTGAAAGTAAAGGTATACCGTGTATGTGAATTGACTATTAAGTAGTGTAATAGAAATATTTATGGATGACGATTCAATTTTAAATACTTCTGATATTCATTTATATTGCATCTTGTTCTCATTTACATTGCACCCTCCTTGTTCTATTATTCTCATTAGAAATTCCCAATTATTACATCAATATAATGCTTTTCAGCATTGATATATCGTGTCCACATGTGACATCTTGTAGGCATTCTTGGATAACTTTATCTTAAGAAACTAAGCATATCACGATTTATCAAATTTCTGTTGCATTTATCGTATCTTGACAGGAGGATCTTACCAGCATAATCATTACTTATGAGATATATTTTAGTCGCTGATACTAAAATAAATTGGTAACTGTTGATATTGCAGAGCTATTTAAAGACAGAAATTAAGATATTTAGGAGCCTGTAGTTAACCCTGATGGAAGCTGGCAACTAAGAGAGTAGAAAGTCTGCCACTGTGATATAAGAAGAGAAATAGTTTAACACTTTCTTAGCAAAACGTTTTGTGTTCCAATGTTTTCCACATGCACATCGATGAAGAGTGAAAATCCATGCACAGCTGAAATTATGATAAATCTTAGGAAATAGCAGAAGTTACACTCTTGGAGGGCATTCAACATAACATACATAATATTTGTACACAGATAAATCGAATATATATACACTTGTAAACTTTCTTGGGTCTCAAAAATGCAGTACTGAGCATTTATAACTTTTTGAGCAGTTGAGCACTACTTTCTTATAAAACAGTTACTTATAAAAAAACGCGTAAACGGCTCAATGAACACTATTCTACCGTTCCATCTGACTTCAAAATTAGCGAATATTTTTAGGCGTCATAAATGTATGGCCCCTTTTACCCGTAGTCTCCATCCACTTTTTCACCGCGGACCGTTTAGCGTTTGATACTATTACCGCGGGCCGTGGAGTGAGCGTAGAAAGTTCAATCCACTAAGAAATCATTTTACCATGATTTACGAGATCGTGTCACTGATCACTGCTTCAACATCACAACAACAACACATAACACACAACACAACAACGTGACTGAGTTTCTAAAATGGCAGATGATGGAAGAAGGACTTTCCATTATCGGCAGCCGTGGTTAATGGATTGAAGCATGCGCAGATATGAGAAATTAGACTTGGACATTTTCATTCATGGCAGTTACATTAGAGACAATGAATTGAATTCTGCACTCTCCAGCTCTTTCGTCAGTAGCACGGGCGTTCGTGTCTTGACAGTAGAAATGGTCTTGACGCTAGAAAACACATACACGAATGTAATCTAATCCCAGTGAGAAGGAAAGGAAGTGAAGATTATGAAACATGGATGAAATTCACCAAGAAAGTAGCCGTTCTGACTATGAGCAGAAATAATATTTTCAGTTCTTGTATTCTTTCAATATTAAGTTTTATGAGAAATTTCGTTATGCGCGACTATATAGTACTCTTTAACAGTGCATTAAACAACTCTATATTAAACCATAGTATTCACTGTTACTTAATGTCATATTCTATTCATAGCTTCCTATATGGAATCCTGCATAGAAGGCAAGTGTAGAAGGGTAATCTCGTTTTTCTATAAGGTATGCTCGGGACTCTAAAGCTCAAGAAAATGAAGGGAGGTCCTAAACACCATATCATATTTGAAATCTAAAAATACAAATCTCACTAAACAGGTAATCTGTAGTTTGCTGGCTTACAATGATACACTAAATTTAAATAAAGAAGATTTACATATGAAATAGACTATAATAAAAGAAAAATACACACTAAATGTAGTTCAGTACAGAGGCAGTAGTAATATCAACTAGCGTGTTCAGTAACTGAGAAGTTCTGGGTTGCACCATGGTTTGTTCCTCATGCAAAATATGCATAGTTGTGCACTTAAACTTTATCACACATGTTCTTATATCCATTTTCCTTATTCTGAGTCGATTCCGTACTGTCATGTTGGGAGTTATATAGCTTGCACTGTTAGGTCCTGAATAAGCGTCTCCTCGCATATTAAATTTTTAATTCTCCTAGGAGAAAGCTGTATAAAGTTGGTACTTCTGTTGAGTAACCCAAGTAACATATGTGGCAAGATTCCGAAAGCATTTGCTTGCATAGATAGTAATGGGAGTATTTTGTATTTGTGCTGGTTATTGCACAGTCAGTAAAAACTCCCGAAACTCCTCGCTTATTCCCACCCCCCCCCGCTTGTTTCATCTTAATGAATTTTTCAACCCCCTGCTTATTAGGATTCCCCCATTTATTCGGGACCTAAGAGTGGACGTGATTTTAGATACAGGTTTTCATGCACTGTAACACGTTAAATATTTAAAAGTAGTCTAGTATTTGTCAAGTATACTAGATGTGCTTTTCTTACGAGAAAGGTGACCTAGCAAAATGAGGCTCAAGCAAAAGTGATTATCTTATTTTTACAATATGTGATCAGTCTTTCGTCTACTAGTTTTGCCGAGAATTTGCAGACTCGATGGCAGCTTAGGGGCGTTTTGCCCTCCTACCCCATCAATATCCGCCACTGGTCCTTTTGTTTTAACTCTGCATTATGTCACCGGAGTCCTTTCATTAAACTGTCAAGTCGACAGAAGCCGATCAAATGTTTTACCCCAATGCTACTGACGAAAAAACTGGAGAGTGCAGAATTCAATTCATTGTCTGTAAAGAAACTTCCTTGAATCAAAATGTCGAAGTCTAATTTCTCATATCTGCGCATGCTCCATCCATTAACCATGGCTGTCGATAATGGCTAGTGGAAGAAGGATATGGAAATAGATTACGATACTGCAAAGTTTGTAGAGTGCATTATGATAACGGTCGAAAGCACCAATATTCAAGAAATCACAGAAAAGCATTTGATTTTATTTATAACTGTGTCATTTCTTATGATATCATGGCAATTCTATGGTTATTCAACTCCTTGATAAGCTTCCTAGCGTTTGACTCTAAATCTAGCATGTTTTTATATTCGAGCATAGGTAGAAACTGAATGCTAACCTTTACGATTGCAAAACTCCAAAAAATTTGGACGCCATTATGATTAGGGTTGTGATGTTATGTCACCTGACTGTGGTATCACATGATTAGGTCACATGGCTAGAACTCGTGATGTTTGTGTAATGTTTAGAGGTGTGAAATTTGAGTTGTTTACAGTTATGTCGAGATGGCAAGAGCCTAGTCTTTTCTCGTGTTCCTCTACCAATTTGTACGGCTTCATAGAACGTTACATGGTTTCATAGAACGTTTGGAATTTCTAGGTCTTTCTCAAGTAACTGCACCATTAAGAATGCTTTTGAAAGATAGTACAGAATTCAAATGGGACAGCACCATTCATGAAAAGTGTTTTACACAAGTGAAAAGGATTATCACTGAAGCACCTGTTCCAAAGTTTTACAATCTACTGAGGAAGTCATATTACAGAGTGATGCGTCACAATATGGCTTACGTGCCTGCTTAATGCAAAATGGACATCCTGTAGCCTATGCCTCAAGATCACTCACTAATTCAGAGAGTAATAATGCTAAGATGGAGAAAAAACTTCTTGCAATAGTTTTTGGAGTTGAAAAGTTTGAGAGCTACTTGTATGGTAGAAAGTTCACGGTTGAAAGTGATCACAAAAGCTTGGAACCAATCATGAAGAAAAGTGTGTTAAGTGCACCAAAACGCCTACAAAGAATAATCCTTCGTTTGCAAAGATTTGACTTTGACATTACATATAAGAAGGGTTCTGAAATGTTCTTAGTAGACATGTTAAGCAGATCTAAAGTCAAGGATAACAATTGTAGAAGTGATAGAGATATAATGTGTGATGTTTTCATGACAGAGGAAGAAAGATCTCATATAGAAAGAGAAGTAGAGAGCATTAATATGTTGCAATATTTGTCTGTTTCACAAGGAGGACTTAAGAGAGTTCAGAAAGCAACAGAGCAAGACAAAGACATTTCAGAGTTAAAAAGGTTAATCCAAGAAGGATGGCCAGAAGACATATCTCAAGTTCCTAAGTCAGTGAAGTGCTACTATAGTTTCAGGGAGGAACTTATCTTTCAAGAAGGTCTTATTTTTAAAGGAGAAAGATTAACTATTCCCAAAGTTATGAGAGAAGATATGATGCAAAGAATGCACCGTAGTCATTTAGGGGTACAGGGATGTCTTCGTAGAGGAAGAGAAGTAATGTATTGGCCACGAATGAATGAAGAGGTTAAGGAATTCATTTCAAGATGCGAAGTTTGTAAAGTGTACCATGACAGACAACAGAAAGAGCCAATGATAGGACATGCCATTCCATATTGACCCTGGCAGAAGGTTGGTTCAGATCTTTTTGAGTTGCAAAATGAACATTTTCTTGTTTTTGTAGACTATTATTCAGATTTTATTGAGGTAGACAAAATTTATGACAAGAAAGGTAAATCAGTCATTTCAAAGCTAAAGTCACAATTTGCACGACATGGGATTCCAAACCAATTCGTCAATGACAATGGCCCACCTTGCAATTCTATAGAGTTTGCAGAGTTTAGTAAAGAATATGAGTTTGAGCATAAAACCAGCTCTGCAAGATATCCACAGTCAAACGGGTAGGCAGAAAAAGCAGTAAAAATAGCGAAAAACATCTTACAAAAGGCAAACTAAGCTGGATCAGATTATAATTTAGCACTTTTAGCCTATCGTAATACACCAACGGAAGGAGTAGGAAGTTCCACAGCACAAAGATTATTTGGAAGGAGAATAAGGACACTGTTGCCAACCAGTGATAAGTTGTTAAAGCCAAAGACAGAAAGACCCACGCAGAAGAAGTTAGAGGAGAGAAAGAACAGAGAAAAGTGGTACTATGATAGAGGAGCTAAAGATGTAAAAGAGTTAAACCCAGGAGATGTTGTTAGAATAAAGTTGCAGGATAAAGATAAAGAATGGATTGAAGCCAAAGTAACTGAAAAAGTAGACCCTAGGTCATATGCAGTTAGAACTGAAGATAGAATGTTGCATAGACGTAACAGAAGACATGCCATGGAGACAAAAGAGAAATTCAATGAGAAAGTTAATGAATACTCAGTGCCAAAGAAGGACACAGGAATCAAGAACGCTATTATTGAAAGGAAGTCAACTCAGTTCAGCAAGAACACTATCGATAATGAGACTACTATTAATAATGGGAATACGAGTACAACAGGTGTTGCAGCATAACAACGTGTTAACAACGAAAATCCCAAGGTTATTACTACAAGAAGTGGAAGGACGCTATGAAGGCCTCAATATTACCAAGCATAGACAGATACAAACATTAGAGGACGTTTGTGTTGATGAAGAAACAAAGACTTCATTGAGTTATTAATCAAGAACTAAATATTTGACTTGTTTGAGAGGGAGATGTGACGTTATGTCACCTGACTGTGGTATCACATGACTAGGTCACATGGCTAGAACTCGTGATGTTTGTGTAATGTTTAGAGGTGTGAAATTTGAGTTGTTTACAGTTATGTCGAGATGGCAAGAGCCTAGTCTTTTCTTGTGTTTCTCTACCAATTTGTACGGCTTCATAGAACGTTACAAGAGCATTGTAATACTTTTGTCCAACTGGTGTACATGGCTACTGCGCTTCAAACATATATGGCTACTGCTTACAAATATATATGGCCACTGTGCTTCCAAACATATATGGCTACTGTGATTCAAATATATATGACTACTGTGCCTGCAAACACTAAAGTCGGTGAACATTCTTTGAGTATCAAATGGGCGATTCCACATCTGCTTTTCCTACGCAACTACATTCCACTGAACAAAATTTTCTCATTGTCAGTGATGGCGCCAGAAAAACTGCTGGGGGCTAATGTTGTCAAAGTGCTGACAGTGAGAGGTGTCAAAGAATTTTACCGAAGAACCCCTATCATATTACCTATAAAGACCAGAAAAAAGGATTTCATGAAAGTGCCAATGGTGCGTAAAACTTTAGGTGCTGACAGGGAACTCGCTAAATTTTGGGGGCTGCAGCCCTCCAAGCCCCCCTGTTAGGGCTATCCTTGCTCATTGTGTATACTGCCTTCTATACTGCAGTATACACAATGGGAAAATTTTTCAGTGGCTTGTCGTTGCCCTGGAAAAGCTGTGCAAAAGCTGTTAACGGATGTACACCTAGATGTGGAATCGGCCTAATAACAATTGAAATGTTGCTATGGCTTTTTCTATTTAGAAAGATAACATTATTCCCAAACTCTGTTTATAAGTCAATTCTTTTGTATTAATTGCTCCTGTCTTGATAAAAACATGTATAGCGTTTGTTTTCACAATGATAAGCAGGGACAAAATTTAAGGGGGGTAAGGGGGGGAGTTAGAGCTGAGGTTTTTGCAATTGGCAAATACATGTCTCAATGCCTAGGCACTTGTTCATTAGCCAGTTGGAAAATTTAGGTTAAGACAAGTCTATTAAGACTCATGTCTAGCAACTGAACAAATTTCCTGATATAGTAACTTCCTTGTACTATTTCACTCTTTCATTTACATTCAATGAAGGGACTTATTCCTTTACCAGGTTTTGGTGTGATTCACTTTGTTGGTTCTACTTCTCCACAAAAAGATCAATGATGGCAGAAATTTGAATCATGCTTTGCAAAATGGCACTTTCCACCATTATAGAGGGCATGGTCATCAAAAATTTATCCTGGAGACAAGCCCCCAGACCCCCATTTTCTTCCAACCTTTCTTCCTTGACACTGCAGAGTCTTTGTGGTTAGAGCTAATAACTGTTCAATGATATATAGCAGTTGTAGGTTGCTTTGCATCATGCAAAAGTCAAGCTTGCAAGACTCCCTTTCCAAGATGTTGGTGAAATTTTTTTCTCCGGGCCCAACCATTGTGGGCCCTATAACAGATACTAGAGATTATCTAGCACATTGGAAATTTTTGACAGCCATGCTTACCCTCCTCTCCCTACCTCATGTACATTACCGAAGAATATCACTTCAAGGCATTGGAATGAATATTGATTGGTGACAACAGAACAGTTTACTAACCATGAACATTAAGATAAAGTCTACCAAACACCCCCCCCCCCACCAACCGAAGTGGTCTCGCGACAGCCCTGCTTGTGAGAAACGGTTAGTGTATAACATTTAGTATAACAAGCGCTTTCTTGCTGGACTGCTTCCTGAGCTTCTCACATAACTAAGTGGACCAAGTTCTAAGTGCACCAGGTCAGAGAAAGAAAGGGGCTTGGGGGCTTCCCCAAGAAAGTTTTTGACACTTCGCCTTTTATTTTTCATATGTATGCGACCAAAACTCTTATTAGCATCAAAATTGTACTAGAAAAGAGATAAATTGTAGGGAGGAGTGTACCGCTATGGGAATCATGTCGTCTACAAACCTAACCACTTCAATCTTGAACAATTACAATGCTAATAAATTGAACTTGGGCTATAGTCTATACAGCAAGTGTACACATAGATAAGAACATCAGTGGTAATAGATTATCAGAAGAAGCCAACTCGGACTCAATCTCCTTAATCACAGTTAAAAGCATAAACGGGACAACAAAAATGCCCAATTGGCAAGAATACAAAGCAATATAATTTAAATAATAGAGCAGAGAGAACTAGAAATCTGATATTTCGGCTTGCAATTTAGAGAGTTTACGGTAAGATCAACACACTTTTGAGAATGAAACTTTTCTTGGAAATCGAAGTTGAATTAGAGACTTCAGTAGGAGGCCACGACATAAAACATGACTGTGGTTGAAATGTTCATCTCCTTAGTCTTAATGGGGGGGGGGCTAGGCTTGTTTTACCCTAGTTAATGACGTAAGTGCTATGGGTTCGGTACTGGTATCGCCTAAGCCAGTGGCCAGTGTCCCTAGGCATCATGGGATGTGCAGGAATGAGTTGCCACGTGCGTCATATCGCAATCTAGAAGGGCGTATTTGAGTGAGAAGAAAAGTTAGCCTAAGATTTATCGCACTCCCACCCACCCACATTACCAATTTATGGGCTCAGTACTACTGCCGCCTCCTTATCTTTATGTAACTTCTTTCCTCCTCATGGCACTTTCTCCAACCGTTTGAGGCAGGTGCATTGCTCTGGCCTGAAATTTATAATTTCCCTGAGCCAATGACCGAAGTTAAAAGGGTGAATTTTTCAGGCAAGTTGGGCAATACACAATCGCCCATTTTCCTGGAACGTAGTAGGCATTAAAGTCTCCAGTTATGTCGCAAGAAAGAAATTTAATTCAAAATCACGTTTTTCGTCGTGTCTCTCATACTCAATAAATTTTTGCTGCTAGATACAACCCATCGTATGAGCCTACTTTTTGTCAATGTATTCAAATTCAAATTTTTATGAGCCTAATTATTTCTGGGCTCGTGCATGAATGAAGCTAACTATTTTCGGAACATGTCAAGAGTGCCGCCAACGCAAAATTGCTATAAGTGGTGTATCAAATTCCTTTAAATGATACACTGCCATTCTCTGCGTATTGCAACCTAGTATTTCACGTTACAATAGGAGGTTTCACGCAACCTTGAGGATAGAAATAGTGCAACCCAATGTCTTCAAGTCACTCCGTTCGAAATTTCAGATAGAAATAACAAGGTACTAGTCAACCGAAATCCTATTTATTCACGAGCACTTCATTCCATGCTCGAAAAATAGAGTTGACAGAATTCTTTTAGATCATATCAGTTGCCCTATTCTTTGAGACAGTTACAGCTAAAGAAATGTTGATCTACTAATGACATAAGCTGATAGGATTTATTTATAGCATGCTTCTTCTTGAAAAGTCTTTATTTTTTTGCATTTCTTACTAGTACGTTACTATAAGAACCGAAATAAAATTACAGGTGCTCTTACAATACAATGTGGTTTGTCACCCCCCGAAAGACGTGTTTTCTTATGAACAGCATTAGGTGTATTTCTGTTGTACGTTCACTTATTATTCTTATCTTTTACTCACATTTGAGTATACGCCCTATTGGATCCCTTTCAGTATCGATGCAGATGTAGGTATAAATTGCTTTAACTTTTCGAAAAATACCCAATGTATGCGGAAACGGTAATTATCCTATGTTGTGCAGTAACGTGTCGAAGGACTTTTTCTTTCTCACTTACTAGACATATCGCATACCAAGAGGGAAAAATTCTCATCGTCTGCAAAATTTATTGTTGCCTTGCCAAACAGTTTGTATCTTTATGCAGCTGTCCATAACAGATTAACATTTGTCATTTGCACTGCAAAATCTACGACAGCTTTCTATTGTGTTTCACTAGACTAGTTGATAAATTTCTCAAGCCTTGTTTTTCTACACACATTTAGCAATGTTGTTTTTAACAACGAATGCACTTTAGTGTTCTTATTAATACTCAGAGAATTTTTTTGCTCATATATCAACAATAGTACTGGATTACCCGCAGACAACAGATTAAGTTCGTTGGGCATGCAATACATTCAACCTTAACACTTATCACTTTTTGCATTATCCATACAAAGATTCTACCTATGTCTCCCCTCCCCCCTTGATTTGCAAGCCAGCAATGACTGTATTCATCAGAACTCTAGGTACCGTGAGTACATTGTAAACTGACACAGCCTCCACGCACTCCTTCTCTGGGGGTACTTCTCATATGGAATATTCAAAAATGAGAGAAGAAATTACTTGCTTTGACAATTTCCAGTTAATAATCTTGTTACACCAATAACTAGCGTCCCGCTTGCCTTTGTTGAAGCTCAATTGATGGCTTTAACATGTTAGCAAATGGCATTATTTTGCCAAATAGATTGTCATTCTCTGTAGTTTTTGCTTTAGCCTAATGACTCCATATGGATGCTGTCAAAAGTTGGAATTTTAGCAGCAAGCAGAAAGTATATTTACGTCTCTAAGGACTGGTTCATATGTAACGCGACACACTATCTCGCACAGCTCCTCCAGTCTCAGCCGATGACTTACAGAATTTCAATCAAACTTCACCTACTGGTAGGCTCGTTTACTTTCTCAATTTTGTCATTACAACATAGATTCACGAAAAATCCAATGAATTGAATGGGCATGGGTCAACACCAAAAAGTGCTACTGCAGCTCACATAGACTATAGAGGTTTAAATTCTACTTGAATGTCCACCCCTTGGTCCATTGTGCTCTGGGGGCTTTTGGATGCAAAATTCAACATCTAGAGATGCATACCTCGATAAGTCGAAGCTTCATTGAGTCGAACAAATTCTTGTTTCCCTTGCCAGTTCGACTTATCGAGGCTCAACTGTGCATAGAAATGCTACTTTTGACTCCATATATGTTTATAATGTGATGGAAAATGTGGAAAATCTTGAACAAGTATGATGCTAATAGAGAAAGCGTATGTTATAGTATATACAGCATGTGTATACATAGATAAGAAGAGTCGTTATAGATTGTCAGAAGAAGTCAACTTTGGCTCAGTCGCCGTTGATCATAGTTGAAAACATAAAAGGACTATAAAACTTGTCGAAGAAGTAATATATGCAAGCAATATAGTTGGCATAATAGAGAAATAAGAATTAGAGCCCTTTTTGGGGCTACAATGGAGAGAGAGCAATGCTGAAATATGGTTACCAGATACAACCCATTTCCTGAGCCTAATAACTTCCTAGCAAGATAGAGGTCAAATCTGAAGACACTAAGATAGAAGGCAATTATAAATACATAATGCATGTTTTTGTTTCGACTTTTGAGAATATTTCAAAGTTTCATGTCTAAAACCAAATATAAAACTTTATTTTGATGCTACTTTTGACTCTATATATGTTTATATAAGTGTGAAGGAAAATGTAGAAAACCAATAACGAACTCAAATCACACACAGCGATTCTAATCACAGGCAAGGATTCCAATGTAAAAGTAACTTTCTTCTTACATGAAAATAGTTTGCATATTCTTTTCTTGGCTTGGTAAGTTTCAAATGTCAGCTCCGACGCTCCCTGTCATCTGGCGATCAAGTGTGCATTACGAACTATTATATTGAGCTGGTGCAGCTGCTCTTTCGGGTCTCTTGAAGATACCACGTATAGTTTATTTTCAAAAGTACACAAAATATCCTGCAACTTAATTGATACATGGGGCAGTGGCAATGAATGGTAGTTCTGCGTCTTTCAAAACTGCCTCTTTGATGTATTTTAATGTTAAATTTAATCTCGGCTTTTTTGTACTTGTCTTTGCTGGAGCTTTCCAATAGTGGGCCCGAACAAAATCCCCCTTTGACCAGGCACGGCGCCACCAAGTAAACAGTTGAGACTGAAAAACTTGTGTGAGGGTTGAGAAGTCGATTAAAGTGTTATTTTTAAAACATTTGTCTTTTCAACACTGCTTGGTGGCAAAAGTGGGGTGAGAGGCTGAAGCCTCCCAGCCTCCCTCAGTAGCTCAATCCTTGTTTATCTCATCTTGCGCTATTATAAAAAAAACATATGGAATCTCTCGTTCAGTACACATTTTTTTTATAAGAAAATAGTTTATAAGAAAATGAGGCTCAAATCATCAAAATATTAAGAAAATTGTAAGAAAGTCATAAGGCTCAGTTTCTACAATTAAGTGTTTTCATAGGCCAAAAATCGGCAATTCGTCGTTATTGCATTCAAAATGTTAAAGATGGAATTCAAATTCACGTATAAAATATTATTAACGAAAGTGTATACCATTCTAGCCAGTTTATTTCAGTAAACGTTAAGAATATGTTAAGAAAGTCTCAAGCTCAATTTCGGGAAAAGTTAAGAACATTGAGGCTCAGGCAAAATATTGATATTCTTATAAAAAAAAGGCATGTAAATCTCTATCTCTCCAATCTTCAGCATTTTTTCTGTAACTTGCTTCATCGAATCCCATCTCTCAACACCTGCCATGCAGCACTTGCTTATTAAACAGAATATATAAAGCTTCTTATTAAGCAGCATGTATTAAGGAAAACAATATTTTTAATGATCTTGATGAGAAATTATGATGAGGGCATTGGTTCAATGCTTTTCCATAGTTTTCTACAGTGTTTCTTAACAGAGTTTCAGAATGGCACAGCACAAAAGTGATTTTTACGAAAATATTTAGCATTTAATGTTAAATTCTGAAGAAAGATTTGAACCAGGGGCAGGTCCAGTGGGAGTTGCCTGGGGGTCATGGCCCTTCCAAGGGTAGCATTTCCTATAGCAAGCAATTGCGATAAACTTCTATACTGAATACTGGCCATATAGAATTACCTCAATTTATGCTCTGATGTAAGATGGGCACCGTGTGACAAAACGAGAAAGGTAGCATCAACAGATACTCTTGACTCAACAGCTTAGCCTCGTGAGATCATGCATTCTAAATAGCCGTAATGAACCTAGATTATTCCTAGATTATTCTGCTCTATAGCATCTATTGCTTCATAAATTAAGACGTTCATGCATGTGAAGGATATATGAGGGAGAGAGCTCCAAATTTAAGTTTATGAAACTTGGAATTATGATCGACATAAGGTCTGAGCTCAACTGTTTAGTTGTGTGAGATAGTTCTTCATGGGGGCCTGGAAAATTTGGCCTGCCATGGACATTAAGTGAATATAAAGTTGATGCATTAGCTATAATCTATTAAGCATCTGCTACACGCACTTTTTTTATAAGAAAAAAGTTTAGAAGAAAATGAGGCTCAAATGGTCAAAATCTTACAAAAAATCGTAAGAAAATCACCAAGTTCAGTTTCCACAAATTAGTGTTTCTAGTAGCCAAAAATCGATATTTCGTCGTTATTGCATTCAAAATGTTAAAGATGGAATTCAAATTCAAGTATATAATATTAATAACGACATTGCAAACCATTTTGGCCAGTTTATTCTAGCAAAAGTTAAGAAAAATTTAAGAAGGTATCTTCCTCAATTTCAGGAAAAGTTAAGAAAATTGAGCCTCAGGCAAAATAATGATTTTCTTATAAAAAAAACGTTTATTTGACTTTTTTCGTACATAAATTATGCCAATCAATGGTTCATGTGCTTCAAAGATGTCTGAGAGAGAGATTTCCACATCGAAATATGTGCAATTTTGAATGTTGAACTTCTTCAGTACTGCAATTGCCATTTGTAGTTAATTTATATTTTATTTCAATAATTTATTCAAATGAGTCACTTAACAAATTAGCATTTGCAATGTTGACCTAGCTGCAGACAATATAGCTCTACCACCTTTCCTCCTCTGCCAAATCATATTGGTTATGGGCTTGTATGCTGCCATGCAATTTTGAGATTCGTAGAACATTAACGAGAATGTGCTAGAGGTGGTGTGATAGACTTCTAACAAGTGTTGTTTTTCTTTCACGCCATTGGTCTTCATCACACTTCCGTCACGCCTCTCGCCTCTCTTTGCACAACGTTTTGCTGAACCAGTAAAATAGACACCTGCTTGCAGTGAAGTGTGATTACCAAGTTACAATGGGAAAGAACGTCAGCTGCTTGAAGGAAAGATCTGTTGTATTTCTATCTTGCAATATTTATTTATATGAATTCGTCAGTTCCAGCAATTTATATACTCAGGTTCAGAGACAATAATCACTCCATAGTTTGCTTGTAACGCAAGAATCTAATAAAATCATATGCAAATCATGTGGCAATCATGTAGGGGTCTGGTGCCAAGATATTTAATCATTACAAGATCTATGGTAAGCGTAGCAGAGGACGACCAAGAATTACCATGGGGTTTCTCTGCAAAATATGCCTGCGAAGCTCTGGGGAGCAAAGAGATTTGCTCAAGGGAACAAAGGAACAAGTGGAAATTTATCAGGGAACAAGGGAGCACGTACCCCTTAAAACGACCTTCACAAATAAGCATGTATATAGATATTTGCACGCTAATCTACAGTCGTCATGGTTCAAGAACGTCAGACTGAACGGTAGGCCCCCATAGCTTTTCACCCCACCAAATCTGGCCCTTTTTACAAAAAGTTTGGATACTTCTGGGTTAGAGGGAAGTCTTCTTTGTCGGCAAACTGGGCTGTCAACCTCTTCAACAATTTTCCCTTAGCTACGCCCCTGTATAATAATCAGCTCATCTCGTTGTTGCTATACAAAGATTCTCTATTTGCCACTTGTCACTAACAAAAATATCCTTATCTGGAGACATTGCAGCTCAACTCAAACAATTGAATAAAATCAATAGTGTTTCATAGGATGTTCAAACTTCATCTAGGGGCCCCAAGTTTCTAGAACTCTAGGGGGACCCTGAGCACGCTCCCAGTGTGCCCATGGGCAAAAGCACCACTGCAGTTCATAATTATTTGGAAATGCAACTCTGACCACAAAGCACCAGCTTTTGCAAGTATTCAAAACGTATGAAAACCAATTATAAACAGGATAGAATTTTGACGACGTTCTTCAGTTCTCCTTTGCTTTTCTGCTTCTGCTTCTTGCATTGTTGCTTCCAGATGCTGAACACGCGCGTTGCTATGCTCAGCGAGCTGTAGGATTACTTCTCTATACATGAAAGCAATCACTGCATCTTAAATTTTGCTGATCATATATTGCAGCATTATTTTCGTCTAAAACTGAGCTTCACCACACTCAGCATGCCCTCAGCAAACAGAGCATGCTGCGTGAAAAACAAGGCTTTCCAATACTTCTTAAGAGATATAAAAGAAGCTTTGAAGGAGTAATTTAAAGAGTGTAGGAATGGGAAGGTGTAGTGTCTGTGTGTGGGAGGGGGGTGGTGTAGCACCCCCTAACTTTCGGTGATCTTGCCAGTAAAGTTAGATTTACTTTCGTCGGTAAATGAATGCATGTTTTGTCATGAAATAGTCAAAAGATTGCTGAAAATACACTTTCTTGCATCAACGCACTCTACAAAAATAAGGAACTCTTGCTAAAAACTCGCTTTTGTTGGTGAATTCCTACCTTTATTTATCATCCCCAAAGCTTTATCAGTTTCTGTCGGTAAATTATCGTTTTCCACCCCAGAAAAGGGGTCACGTGATGCCATAAGCGTATGAGGCGGGGACAGGGGGGCTGTAGCCCCCAAGTTGGGCAGAAATCTGTTTCACTTAGGGCAAGTTTTCTGAAAGAACAATTGGAAATTCGGGCAGAAAGTCTACAGAAAGTTTACAGCCCCCCCTAAATTTTACATCCTCCTACGTCCATGCGTGATACCACTGTACATACAAAGCTGACATAATTACTGTATTATCAGTTATTGTATCTGTTTGCTCTTTCTGACATAATATATTGTTACTTGTGAGTTAATTGAATAGAAGAACATACACGTGATAAGAGTTCAATTGGTTATCAGTAGGGAGGTCATTTTTTGACTTTATTTTTCGAAATTTTTGACAAAAAATGTGAGTTTTTGATCACATCCTTGATTCAATCTCGTATAGGTTTAAATGTAGAGAAATCAATGTTTTGCCGAGACACCTTCTGTTGGGGGGGGGGGAGGCGTGTTGACCAATGGACCAACTATTGTTACTAAATGAAAAATTTCACAGAAGATACTGCTGCCAACTCTCTTGCAACACGGCTGCATTTTGACCAACTTTCTTGAAAATTTGAAAATATTTGGGGGGTGGGACGCCTTCACACCCCCAACCTGCTCATCCCTAATAGAAGTACAGCATGCTTACTAAAGTTTTGCTAAAGCTACTATTATCATTATTAGTGATTTATCTATAGTAGGCAAGCAGAGTATAGCTAAAGGAATTAGCTACTTTGTGCTGTTTCTATGTGCGTTTTTTATTCAGATAACGTTTGTTGAAAGGCAAGACAAAACTTTTTCCAAGATTGTCTGAAAGACAATTGCGGTCTTTTCGAAGCATGTTGCTTAGAAGCAAAAAAAACTTCGTTCCACGGATGCTGTACTTGGCTGACAGTTTTTCAGTAGTGCAAGGACTTACAGATTTGTATTAACATCCATTCCTGGGTTGAGGATCCCTAAAGCATCATTCTTCTCTTGCATTTCAGAAATCTATGTTTTGATATTACATGGATTCTTAGGAATAGGCCCAACGAAAGATTGGATTGAAGATTATTCAGAGCTTGAAATTGCGATCAGTTTCTTCTAATGATTTCTCTCATTTCTGTCCTTTCAACATTAAACTACTGAACGCATGATACCAGGGCCTCGAAAAGCTTGCAAAACATGTACTTTGACCATCAACAGCCACTACAAACTCCCTAGGATGGACATGAACATGTTTTCCATTTTTAAAACACTAGCTTGTGCCGTCTTACCCATATCTGAAAGTCAGCTATATGATGAACATTTGTTGTGGCAGAATGTAAAGCAGTCTGAGTATATACACATACAGTTGAACTCATGTGCAAGTCGAACTCCTATAGTTCGAATAATCATATAAATCGAACGAATTCTCCGGTCCCGTGCGAGTTTATTCTAAAATCCTTATAAGAAAGCTCCTATAATTCGAACTCATGCAATTCGAAAAATCATGTAAATCGAACAGTTTACTTGGCCCCGTGAGCAAATTTTGATCATGTAATTCGAATTTTGAAAATTTTTAATCCGTTCCAAGTTCTAAAGCTCAAAATTCTTTATATGTACCCACAGTTTCTCCTTGACCATGCATACTGACAACTGAATAGCGACTAGAGTTGATGTACTAATGAAGTTGCTCAACGTTATCAGTAGAATATCACATCTTGTTAGTTAGTTATCTCTTTGATTGGTACAGCATTTTCAACTATTGGATGGTGAATACGATTCATATTTTTGACCACACCCTTTAAATATTCGAGAAACGCCTTTTTGAATATCAAGATGCGCCCTTTTCTAAATAGAAAAGAGCAGTTGAACTTGCTATTTCAAAGCTACGCTCTAGTCTATCAATTTTGTAGATTTGCAGGACTAGGCAAAGAACTGAAGAGATGAGTAAAAAGAAGCAAAATGCATTTGCTATGTTTTGAATATCCGGTAGAATAGACAACAAGAAATAATAATATTATGAGTAGATTTACGGTAAGGAACATTTTGACATTTTGATGATACAATCTTTTACGTATTATATACAACCAGGGACGTAGGAAGCATTATGAACGTGGGGGGGCACATGGATTGAGGGGCACATTGGCAGGGCTTCTGGAAATAAGATTAAGTACTTTGTCTGGGGGGGGGGGGTAAAACACTTAATGAAACGACAAACAATTTTGCACGATGAAAAAGAGTAATATTGCGCCAGTTCCTAAATGTAAATCAGCTAGGGGGTCCAAGACATGCTTCCCCCGGGAAGTTTTGAAACTTAGATCTTCTGAAATTGTCGGAAACGTGTACTTTTCTATTCATTTTTGCATCTTCAAAGATGTCAAGTAGGGCAACCAAGGTACGTAAAAAGGAGCACATTGCCCGAATCTATGAAAAGTGGGGGGCACGTGCCCCCTCTGCTCCCCGGTTCCTACTTCCATGCATAGAACCCAATAACATGTTACAATACGCTACTTACACTACCTCCATGAATTACTCTACAATAGTGCTAAATGCATGCTTGCAACATAAGGCACAAGAAATGGCTATGATACTATATGAGATTCCTAATTCTTGTTGAAAGAGAAGAGAATGTACAAGGAGGAGGGACAGGGTAAAGGAATGAGGGATTTACCAAATTTTGCATTTTTGGCTAAGTAGAAAACAAGAAGTGCTAAAAACTAGTGGCGGACCGTTAGGTTAAGCACGGTAATCAGTGAATACCCTGGGACATTAGAAAATAGTTTTTGAGCAAATCTATTCCCTTGCAGCTTAAAATTGAATACTGTAATTTGCTATTTCAGAGCATTTCCCTTATGTACGGTCTTTTTAATGCTGGATTTTCTTGGCCCATAAAAGTTCCCATCACGCTTCTGGATGGCCTAACTATTCCAAGATATTGGGTACTTCAGATCGAAACTGCTATAGCCAATGAAGTAATCAACAAACTAAAAGCACATGCAAGTGGTGTTAATTTGCTCCCATTCCTGCAAAGAGACTAAATTGTATACTTGCAAAAATCAATTACATGGAGGTTTGATTGCCGTATTCGAGAAAGCTTCAACTCATCATGCTTCTCTATACCAGTTCAACGTTGATTTGAAGTCAAAGACTATGCATAGATAATGCAAATACAGAAATAATTAAAGCCAGAACTAGCAAACTGTGAACATGATCCCACGATTATAAAATGTGATAAGCAAAAACCTAAAAGCCACCTTATTGACAACAAGAACATAGTACATTGGTTATTCCTGAAGTCACATGAGAGAACTTTTGCTGTTCCCTCACCTTGGTCTAGCTTCCATTTATCAGTTAGGACGAAGCTACATTTTCGGACCATTATTGGAGTTCTTCCAATCATTCCGAACCCCGTTTCTGAATTGAGCGCAGTTTGCACTGCACTGAAAAACATGCAATGAATGAGTACAGAGGTGTACAGTCCGAAGGGAAAGGTAACGAAAACTTTGGATATGGCTCTGTATGAGAAAGCTGTTAAGTTAGTTTTCTGTTCTCCAGCTTTGAAGGACAACTTTAACCCGAGACTTAGAGCGTTACACATTTTAATGGCCCATCTTAGAGGAATAGAAACCTTCATATACTGCTAAGGAATCAACAGCATCTGGATACAATCTAAGGTATATGGGCCAGGAGCATCTCGCTCAATTTTAGCTCGTACGCATCTCAAAACTGCATTTCAAGCGCATGAAGACACAATCTGTGTTTTCTACCTGCTTTGATGCAAAAGTTATATGAAGAATAACTCGAAGAAGAACAAGAATGCCAGTTGTTCATTGATGGGTGATTGATTGGAAGAATTCAAGAAAATATCTTTGCTTCATGATCTCAAGATTGGCTATTGCATTTGGAGTCGTGTGGAAAGTTGGCTGTTCGCTACGACTACCACTCTACAAAGCGGGAAAAGTGCGAGAATGATGCTATAATACGTTGCATCTCAATATGCATTGCAGGAATCTGGCCTGTCTTTTTGACAAGCACTAGCAGGAGGAGGATTTACAGTCACAAAAATGGTCTCCTCTTCACGCCACTTGAGGTAGGTCACATAGGCGAGCAAGAAAACAGATTTTAAAGGTTCATAGAAGCTAAAGGGACAGCGCAAATAATACAAGTCCATGAAATCGTTTCTTTGTTGCTGCACCAATTATCAACCAGCTTTGCATTGAACCTCAAGAAAGGCACCATGTGCCTAGTTAACACCACAATCTCATCCCCTCCTAAATATCAAGACAAGAAGAAAACATAAGGAGAAACAAGAACACACGAACCTCTTTCAAAATGATGACTGTATGATCTATAGCAATATGGTGAAAAATGCGACTGTTGAACAGCAATTTCTCCAAGATATCGTAAATGTGACGGCAAAAAGGAAAAATAATTTGGAAGCTTTTGAGAATGAAGGATTGCTCAACGAACCTAAAATATTTGTGGGAAGCTGTTCCCAAGAGCAAGATCCCTTCATTCACTGCTGCCTATGCAAAGAAAGCAGTAAGTAACACACTTGAGAAACATGACAAGCTAGAGAGAAAACATTTTTGCAAAATTTTTGTTGTTTCAATGTCATCACGGCAAATAGGTGAACAACACATAATTTGTAACTATGAGTAATCCGTGTTTAAACACGTGGAGCTATCGGTGGACCAGTTCCTCGCTCTAGCTTTCACTGCATTCGCAGATAAATGGCCTAGGGCTACTGGAAACGGAGATAGGCACCACCCTATGAGCCATTGGCGCGGGAGGAACTTTGATTTGTTTGATGAGTTATGCGAATATCCGCGAAGCTTAATGAAAAGCAATGAGTTCATTCCTTGCAATTATAAGTACTAGCCAGTAGCGACTATTACAGAGCAAGGGGTGGGGAAAGTGCTCCTCCAGGTCGGCAAATTCTTGGCAGATGAAAAGCACTTGTACTCGACAAACATTCAACTACTTACAAAGTACTCGTTATGATACAAAAATTGGGTAGGCCCTATGCATGTTTTTTTCGATTCATCGTTTTCAGAAGTGGTCAGCTAAATTGAAATTATTCTACAAAATGAAACTCTTTTATGAATTATGTAACTGCGTCAATCTTAGGAAAATCCTATATCAAATTTCCTTAATACCTTTACCTTTCCCATAGATCGTTATTTGAACTTCGAGCCACTGTTAGAGGTCTATGTATGTGCAATCAATTTCAAAGAACTGGCAAACTGCACTTCACAAGTTCAATTTGATTAAGGCAAGTTTATAAAATACCAGTCATCAATACTCAATTGCTATAACAGGCTTTGTCATCTAGAGTGTGCGATCGCATACGCAAGCGCCCATGCACGCGCAAACCACATTGCGCGTATGGTTGATAATTCCCGCAAATAGGTGCTCTTGAATGTTTTCTGGTGACTTAAACTTTCGATATAATTTTTTGGAAAGGCAATGGCATTTACCTCAACCTCATACTTTACACCTTAGCACGTTGACCAAAATCATCACTTACTTTTGACTTTCAGGAGCAGTGTTTAGTCAGATGACGAGGAATTGCTGTTACGTTTGTCGTTTAGACTAAGGTAACTTCCTTGATTGAATAAAGTCATTTGACTAATGTTATCTTTGCTGCACAGTGGAATTGTTTTCTTTGTTTCTTGATTTCATCTTAACGTGCGCAAGTACAGATTTTCTTAGCAGTGCGATCACACGAGCAAGATCATTCTTGCATGCTAGCTACCGCATGCATAGAATGTTGCTCATGACAAGGCCTGCTATAGATATCCCTTTTGAAGAATGAGGCAAAGTTTGTACCGTTCATATCAACTTACCTTTCTATAATTGTCGTTTTTCGCAACAAAGTCGCATCCTCCAGTCGAATGGAACTCTGCTTCAGCTTCATTTAATTCCAGGTACTAGGTGTCATTTAAGAACTACCCACATACGCCACCGCGTGAAAGAGGTATCAAAAGTCAAAGTCCTCTTCCGTGCCCAATGGCGCATAGGGCGGCGCCTATCTCCGTTTCTATAGCCCTAGGCCACGCGTCTGCGAATGCAGTGAAAGATACAGCGGGGGGCTGGTCCACTGGTAGCTCCGCAAGTTTGACGTTCCCACTCCATTCTCATATGTCGAGCGCCAGACGAGAAGACAGTGAGCACAATTTTTGCAGTCTTTGGTATGACTCGGCCGGGGCTCGAACCCACGACCTACCGGTTGTGAGGCAGACGCTCTACCACTAGGCCATCGCTCCGGTTGAAGGAGGTCTACTGCTAAGAAAAACACTCAAATCAGCAGCTTTCTTTAGAGGTTCAGGATATATTCATTCTGATTGTCATCACCACTTTCCAGAAATCATTTCCACCGATCAGCACAATAAAGTTACTGCGCTTCTCAAAAGCTATTTTGAAAATGCAGAGAGCATTAGCCCCGATAGGAGTAGCACCAAATTGTTTTTTTGCTTTTCTATCAATTGCCAGAGTTTCTCCTTCCTTTGTCTTCTGATTCAGTTTATTAGGAGCGGGATATTTAGAGCGATGTTTGATTGAAACAACGCTCTCGTGCCGCTCCACTGCCGTACTTGATCGTATTTACTTCAGAGCATGAAAAAGTGAAATATCGTGACGTTTAACTTGGGTCTTATTTTTTTTATTTATTACAAGTATTTTATTTGCATATTACACATATTTATATAGGTTAAAAATTTCAGCTATATTGCTGTTTTACAAATTGTCCTGTTCTAACTATAATAAAACACAAACTTTTAAGATCGAAAGAGATAATAATAAAAAGTCTAAAAATAAATACCAGTTACAAAATGAAACATTAAAATACTGAAATACCACTATATAATGGACTACTCTCGCTTGTTGCTAAGCTGATGGAAGTTATAATAACTGCAAACTTAAAAAAAAGAGAAGCTGTAAATGTAAATGATTGTTTATGCATTTGCTTCGACTCCACCTGAAGATACGCAGCACAATTTTCCTTTCAAGATTCTTACCATTTCGGTTCTTAATACATCGATCCTCCAAGCATATAAGATTGGGTACAATGCTGCATTGAAAATAAGAAAAAATTGAGTTGATCTTTGACAATGGTATTCCAATTCATGATTAGTTGGTAATCCAGCTCTAACAGCAAAACACCCAGCTTTAGCAAGCAAGCAAAGTGCATGAACCCCGATGATAAACAAAACAGAATTTTGACGACGTTCCTCCATTCTTCTCTGCTTTTCTATTTCCTCCTCGCGCATTGAGGCTCCCAAATGCTGTACACGATGTTTGTGGTGTATAGCAAGCTGTAGCATTACTCTTACATAAGTGAAAGCAATTACTACAAAGTGTAGAAGCAGATATGACGAAACAAGAGCCCTAAAAACTGTTAGAGTCAAGATCTTTAAAAATGAGAGGGTGATCAATGGCATCCAAATGATCACAGTGATGATGCTTAGGGTGACGTAAATGTAATGCACTTTCATTGTGCTATAATACTGATGATGAACCACTGCGATGTAGCGATCAATTGCAAGTGCTGTTATTGTTGTGTAGAGGCCACATTGGGTGGTGTAAGCTAAAGCATCAGCAACAAGTTTTAACTTGCAGTCGTGGTAGTCGATTAAGTCATGAAATCTAGTGACAGTGAAAAGCACCTGTGTCACACAACTGTGAAAGATGGAGATGACAGAAATCATAATTATTCCTCTAAATGCAAAAGACGTAAAGCCGGGGCGGAAAGCGATGACGTAGACGGTCAAGCCATTGCCTATTACGGATACTATTGACAAGACCATGTTTGTTATGATGGAGAATATGGCAGAAGCAGCGATAGAGTCTGTTAACTCAAACTCAATCACGCCAATACCATTGCAAACCAGATTGATACTAGAAGAACTTGAATTGATGCTTGTATTGTTGAAGAGGCTTCTATTATGGAGCACCATTGCAGCGCTATACCAAGTGGAAATCTACCCTTTGGGGTGCACTTTCAAGATTGGTGAAGATGAGAATTCCGTATTTGACTAGATTCTCAATTAATCTTGTGTGGACTTCGCACGTGGATTTGCTCAGATATCCTCTCAGCTGCAAGATCCCAACTTTTTCTGAAAGTGAAGATATAAAGCGCATGTGACATAACAATTAAGTATTGTAATAGAAATATTTATGGATGACGAGTCAATTTTAAACACTTTTGATATTCATTTATATTGCTTCTTGTTCTCATTTACATTGCACCCTCCCTATTCTATTATTCTCATTAGAAGTTCCTCATTATTAGATCAATATAATGCTTCCCAGCATTGGTACATAGTGTCCACATGTAACATCTTTTAGGCATTCTTGGATAACTTTATCTTAAGAAGCTAAGCATATCACGATTTATTAAACTTCTGTTGCATTTATCGTATCTTGACAGGAGGATCTTACCAGCATAATCATTACTTATGAGATTTATTTTAGTCGCTGACACTAAAATAAATTGATAACTGTTGATATTGTACAGCTATTTAAAGACAGAGATTAAGATATTTTGGGGCCTGTAGTTAACCTTGATGGAAGCTGGCAACTAAGAGAGTAGAATCTCTGCCACTGTGATATAAGAAGAGAAATAGTTTAACACTTTCTTAGCAAAACGTTTTGTGTTCCAATGTTTTGCATATGCACATTGATGAAGAGTGAAAATCCATGCACATCTGACATGATGATAAATCTTAGGAACTAGCAGAAGTTACAAATTTGGAGGGCATTCAACACAACATACATAACATTTGTAAACAGATAAATCGAATATATATACACTTGAAAACTATCTTGGGTCTCAAAAATTCAGTACTGAACTTTTATATCTCTTTGAGCAGTTGAGTACTACTTTTTTTATGAAACAGTTACTTATAAAAAGACGCGTAAACGGCTCACTTAACACTATTCTACCGTTCCATCTGACTTCGAAATTAGGGAATACTTTTAGGCGTCATAAATGTATGGCCTGTTATGAGTTAACTTGAATTTCTGCATCATGTGACTTGGAGCATGCGCATGGACGAGACAAGAGTTACAAGAAGAAGAGTCGTTGAGAACATAGTTGAGAACGAAGAGCTTCGAGAACACGAGAGGAGAGAAGAGACATTTTCTAAGAGAATGGCCTCTTTCGCCAGTAGTCTCCATCCACTTAGTGTATGATACTATTTCCGCGGGCCGGGGAGTGCGCGTAGAAAGTTCAATCTACTAAGAAATCATTTTACCATGATTTGCGAGACAATTAGCAAAAATAATTCTTGAGCGGCCCGGCACCCTGCTTCAACATCACAACAACAACACACAACACAACAACGTGACTGAGTTTATAAAATGATAAAATGGCAGATGATGGAGGAAGGAGATGGAAATAGATTACGATACTGCAAAGTTTGTAGAGTGCATTCTGATAACGGTCGAAAGCACCAATATTCAAGAAATCACAGAAAAGCATTTGATTCGCTTGTTTGCAGGTTCAAAAAGAAGGTAACCTACCGTGCTGATTACTTTTGGCTTGCTTTTTCACTTGTCCGATGACACGGACGCCAGTATCATAATTCAATTTGTTATCATTATTGAAGACTTAAGGTGGAAACATTACCCTACATATATGGCCCACATTGGCCTGACATATACGGTTCAAATTGCATTATCTGTGATATTTTCTTTCTTTAAAGTAAAATGAGTGTGCTGAGAAGTCCTATCCCTCAGTAAAATAGATCTGGCCCAGGTGTTCACTATCCGCGCATAAACTTCAGGCCGCTTACAATGTACAGATTGCAAGTTCGATTTATTTAACGCAGCATAATATTGAAAATTTTTGTGCTAGACACTGAATGTTATAGGTATTTTTTCATATTTTTTCATAGCTTTTATTTGATTTTATGTAGATTTTAATCTTTTACTGTAATAATTATCTGTAAGATGGGCCAGTATTAGCTATTTTAGTAAGCTACTCTTTCAGCCTACTCAGGCGACCCACCATGGACAAAAAGGACATAAACACATAAAGTAGACATATTTTCAGAAATGCAGACATAGAAGACATATTTTCCGATGTACCCAGAAAAAAGTTTGATTAATAGTAGAACGTTTTATTTTTTTCTCAGCAAAACGTACATACATCTAAGCCTTTTAATATTATCAATTATGGTGCCTATTGTTCTATGTATGAGGTGCCATACAGGAAAAAATAGGTCATTTCAAATATATAGGTTATTGCCAATACGTAGGTCATTTCTGCACATATGTAGGTCATTGCTTGCAAATATATATGGCTACTTCTTGCAAATATCTATGACTACTGTGCTTCCAAATATATATGGCTACTGTGCTCACAAATATACACTAGGGGGACAAAAGTATTATAACACTTCTGAAGCCAATAGATGGTGGGCGATACCAATGAATTTTATTCTTATCTGATTAGCCTGTGTTTTATAGGCCAATGGGCACATGAATAAGAAGACTAACTCAATGCAGCCGTACTTCAAATATAACTTTTTTGACTTCCAAAGTTCTGAATTGAAATATTAACATAACTTTTATGTTAAAGTAATATTTTGTGGAGTGGTCTCTTGCTATAACAACAGTCGAAAGTCACTTTGGAATGGATGTGTAAGTTGTTTTATGAAGAATGCTGGGATTTTTCTCCATTCTTCAAAAACTGTTTCAATAAGTTGTTGCTTGGGCCTTGAAGGATCTAGTGCATTAGGATTCCCTTGGTTTTTCATGCGGGAAAGAACATTTTCAATTATGTGAAAGTTGGGTCTCTGTGATGGCCATGGAAGGGCACTGAGCTTATGGCTACTTGGGTAAATTTTGGTAAATATTGATTTGTGAGAGGTTGTATTGACATATTGGAAGATGAATGGCTCACTTTCTTTCCAAGCTCTGCTTTTGTTCCTTGAAACAAGATATCCTGCAGTCTTTCCATATACTTTTCTGTATTGGTTTGTCCGTCACGAGCAGCATGTTTGCCAAGGCTTTTAGGCCCAATAGATCCCCCAAAACATCACTGATGGTTAATTTGAGAATTTTGGAGCTAAACATTGTGGATCATCACTTAAATTGGTTTTTCTGCAAACCCACATCCTTTCACTATCATTTGATTGTGAAAAGTAATGTTCAAGTCTCATTGAAAGACCTAGTACACTTAAATTTTTAACAATAGCTTGCTCCTCATCTCACAACTCTGTTGTTTTAGCCACTTCAACTATTTTATTTATAACTGTGTCATTTCTTATGATGTCATGGCAGTTCTATCGTTATTGAGCTCCTTGATAAATTCCCTAGCATGTGACTCCAAATTTAGCATGTTTTTATCTTCAAGCATGGGTAATAACTGAATGCTAATCTTTAAGATTGCAAAACTCCAAAAAATTTGGACACCATTATGATTAGGGTGTTGTGATACTTTTGTCCCTCTAGTGTATATGGCTACTGTGCTTCAAATATATATGGCTACTGCTTGCAAATATATATGGCTACTGTACTCACAAATATATATGGCTGCTGTGCCTGAAAACACTTAGGTTAGTGAACATTCTTTGAGCATCAAAGGGGCGATTCCACATCTGCTTTTCTTACACAACTACCACCCAATGAACAAAATTTTCTCATTGTTAGTGATGGCGCCAGAAAAAATGCTGGGGGCTAATGTTGTCAAAAGTGCTGACAGTGAGTTGTGTCAAAGAATTTTACCGAAGAACCCCTATCATATTACCTATAAAGACCAGAAAAAAGGATTTCATGAAAGTGCCAATGGTGCATAGAAGTGTAGGGGCTGACAGGGGACTCACTGAAATTTTGGGGGCTGCAGCCCTCCAAGCCCCCCTGCTAGTCCTATCCCTGCTCATTTTGTATACTGCCTTATATACTGCAGTACACACAATGGGAAAATTTTGTTTAGTGGCTTGTCATTGCTCTGGAAAAGCTGTGCAAAAGCTAGTAACGGATGTACACTTAGATGTGGAATTGCCCTAATAACAATTGAAATGTTGCTATGGCTTTTCCGTTTTAGAAAGATAACATTATTCCCAAACTCTGTTTATAGGTCAATTCTTTTGTGTCGATTGTTACTGCCTTGACAAAAAGTTGTATAGCGTTTGTTTTCACAATGATAAGCAGGGGCAAAATTTAAGGGGGGTGAGGGGGTAAAGGGGTGAGTCAGAGCTGAGGTTTTTGCAATTGGCAAATACATGTCTCAATACCTAGGCACTTGTTCATTAGCCAGTAGGAAAATTTAGGCTAAGACAAGTCTATTGAGACTCATGTCTGGCAACTGAGCATATTCCCTGATATAGTAACTCCCTTGTACTATTTCACTCTTTCATTTACATTCAATGAAGGGACTTATTCCTTTACCAGATTTTGGTGTGATTCACTTTGTTGGTTCTACTTCTCCACAAAAAGATCAGTGATGGCAAAAATTTGAATCCTGTTTTGCAAAATGGCACTTTCCAGCATTATAGAGGGGATGGTCATCAAAATTTTTTACAGGAGGCAAACCCCCAGACCCCCATTTTCTTCCAGCCTTTCTTCCTTGTCAATGCAGAGTGTTTGCGGTTAGAGCTGTTAACTTTTCAATGATATGTAGCAGTTGTAGGTGTCAGTTTGCATCATGCAAATATCAAGCTTGCCAGACTTCCTTTCCAAGATGTTGGTGGGTTTTTGCTCAGGCAAAATTCACTGAATGAATCTCCATTATACTATTTATGTGTCACGAATAGGTCTTGGTATTGATCAAATAGTAATTTGCAAAGTTTATTGAAGGAGATATTGTGTCTGATAAGTGTTATTGCTCCAATGGCTTTCTATCAAATCTGTTGTTATATTATAGATCTCATTTTTGCAGGATGAAAACTTCTGACACCCCCAGAGATTATGGAAATAACATCCCTGCCCTTTATGCTGTCTGTTATGTCCAATTGACTGGCTACATCACAGTTTCTACCCATGCCGTATGACAACCTCATTTTCTATTGTTTGCAATGCGTGCTAGTCACTACTGATTTCTGTCTGAAACATGTGCTTGAAGTAGTGATATTGTTAACCTAATCCTTAGAATACTAAAGTTCCTGTGAACTGTTGTATTCTAAGGATTAGGTTAACAATATTGTTTGAGAAATTTAATACAGATCCCATTAGACTTCATGCATATTCATGCTGGGCTTTTGCTCATTATCTTGCTAAGTAACAAAACTAAAGGATTGCTTTACTGTTACACTCAGAGAAATAGGAGTTTTGTGGCATCAGTTCTGGAGAATGTCTGGAGTTTTGGGCAATGGTTGGCCCCTCCCTCCTCTGTTCAGACTTTCTATTGAAAAACAGGATAAGGGTATCTGGTTTTCCCTGAATCCCCCACCTCTCGTTATGTGCATCTTTTATGGATGGCACCATCACACTCATCTGTATTGGACATAAAATGGACATTATTTCATGAAAAGATCTCCCAATTGACATAAAATGGACATATTTTGAAAACTGGAAACACATAAAATGCATAAAATCAGACAAACCTCTGTGGGGAGCCCTGCCTACTGTAGAACAATTGTTTTTCTTAAATTATATTATATATCATGCACAGACCATTCCTGCCTCCAGTTTATGGAAGGTTGCCCTACATATACAGCCCATGTTACAATTACAGCCCTGACATGTGCAACCCACATGACATATATGGCTCACATTACATATATGTCATGTATGTAACCCTTGCATACACAGTGTGCACAAGTACCACAAATTATCTAGCTAGTGCCACTGGGGGCTTTTGATAAAAATTGACAGTTAAGTGTTTGAAAATTTGCAACAAGGGGTCCTGAAATTTGGCTTCAACAAGCAAGATGAAATTGATATGGATGTGGAAGGAAATTTATATTGCAAGTGGTGCTGCTTGCTAAAAAAGTTCCAGACTGCATTTTTTCCCAGTTTTTATGTTCTTTAACAATGCAGAAACTCCTCATAGAGTAAAGTGAGCCTAAATTCAATCCACGAAATGCGAAGCTCTGGACTGAATCTACTTTACTGAAGAATAGGACAACTTACTACATAAATAGTCTAGAAATAATGGAAATTAGAAAAACAAAAGTATCCAAAAGGATTTATGTGATCTATATTGGCTGTATATGTCAGGCTATATATGTAATGTAGGCCATATGTGTAAGGTAAAACTGCCTCCCCTGCTTAACTTAAATGGTTTATTCAGACCCCTAGTGCATTCCATGTAGCCCATGCTGAGTATATTTGGTGCAGATGATGCTTTTTCTTTGACATACTGGCATGGGATTGTTTTATCTTTAGTGTTGGCATGGGATGGTTCACATTGTTGTCTCTTCTTGTTCTAAGTCTTCAAAGTTCAATGAACCCTAGTTGAAGGATCAGTTTTCCCTTCTCAGCAGAAAGATCATTGATGACAGCAACATATTTCATTACCAGGCCAAGGGACCAGTTTTTCCTTCTCAACATTGCGATTAAGGGTGAAAACAAACTATAATCTGTTTTGTAAAAAGGGCATTTTCAGATGTTGTAGAGAGTGTTATCACAACAAGTTGTTTTGGTGCAAGTCTAGGACAATACCCTCTTGGCTCAAACTAATATGTAGGGAAGGGCTGCAAGAGGAATTTCCAGGCATGCATTGTTTGTAAAATTAGACTGTTTGGGAATGTTAATTTCTGTTTATAAATTAAATTCTTTTATTTGTTTATGAAATTGAATGTTCTGGATAGTAGTGGTTTTTTGCTTAAATATATATATATATATATATATATATATATATATATATATATATATATATATATGCTGCCAATTAACAGGAATTTATTGGGGCTGAAAGATGTGCATGACCATGGTGCTACTGGCTGGAGGCACACCTTAAAATATGACATAAGAATGGAAGCACTATTTTTTATATTCTTAAATTAGACTTTGCAGAAATTATTTTGAAAAGTGCCTGTGATACCTGGGATGTATTTTAGTAGCAATTTTCATGGGTGATGCATCAGAATCTTCTCCTGTATTGGGAATTTATGTATCAAAGTGCTATCAGCAGGTCATGCATTCATTGCATTGGCTTCTTTAAAATTTGGTGAATTTTGTTTAGGCTTGTTTTATAATTATTGCTCATAGAGATGTTGTGTTCTTTGGATTTATAGCAAAGTGCATTTCATTACTAGGTTACAGATTGCCATCAATTTCTTGAGCACCCAGAAGCTGTTGATGGAGAGTTGGAGCCAGGTGCTACATTTTGGTGTCACTTTTGTGAAGAAGCCGTAGAAAAGCATGTAACAGATAGAGTAATTTCAATAAAATTTGGTGGCCTTTTTGAGCACTTTAGAAGGTAGTCAGGGCTTATTTTGTTATGCAATACTATAGTGTTTTAGAGTGCAAATATTTTAGAAGCCATTCTATGAACAAATCTAAATTTCATAATCTATGTTTACTATAGGCAGGATTATATTTCAATGAAGTAGTTAGTCCATCTGCACACCAATACCTATCTTCAGGCTGTGGAAGGAACCTTTTTATTTTCACAGCTAGTTCTACTGAGCTAAACCAGAACATAAAGGTTGTTATGCTATCAAGCTCTTTTACCTTTCCTTTTATTCAGTGGTGGAAACTTGGAGGGGGGCTAATTGTTGGGACACTTGCCATCTAATGATAGTTTCTCTACAAGCAAATAAGCTGCTTTGTGGATGTTTATGCACAAGTACTTGCAATTTTTTGTCATTTGATTCAAGCTTAGATTTGAAATGAATGCATTGATTTGAAATCTCAGTTTTGATCATGTACTTTACTGAGTATAACTTTTATTCAATGTTGAATATCTTATGCAACAGTGGCATTTTGGAAGCTTCTCAATCCAATCAATACCTGGAGATTTTATATGTTAATTCTTGTTTTCCCTGGGTGTTCTATTTTGTAGTGATCAGCATCATAGGAAAACCCATACATTTTGGAAAGAGAATGGTGGTGATAAAACACTTAAAAATAATTTTCTTATATATGCTGATGAATTTACAAGGTGAGGAATAAAGTCCCACCAAACATGTATACCATTTTTGGCTTTTCCATCTCAACCTTATGATTGGGTCTGATATTATCCTTGCATTTTATTGCACTAAATTAGATCTTGTTGTATTGCTTGCACCAAATTAGTTGTACTAGACATTGAAAATGCATTTAAGGAGAGCTTTGAAAGGACAATATCTACTGCAATAGAACTTGGATGGAAGATTGTCTTGCTATTACTATAGCCTGTTATTTGTCTTCATTTAAATATTTTAGTTAGTGTTTTCTAGATATTTGTATATTATATTCAAATTGTCAAGCTACGAATATACTTGAAGGGAAGGTTAATCTTTTTAGGTTGTGTTTATTTGCTTCTCAAAGCAGTGCCATTGTGGGATCATGTATATTCTTTCATACTGATATCTTGAAATACCAGTGACCTTTTCATTGGAGTAGCAGAAACTAAAAACATAGAATTTTATTTCATCTTGTATGGATTATTGTACCCAGAAATTTAGTTGAAGATGCTATTTTTTGATATGTCTTGCTGACTTTTGTTAGTCACATCATGTATTTTTGCAACAGTACCAATTGCAATGGTACCAATTGCAGGGTATTATTGCCTTTATGCTAGATATCAGCAAAGATGCAGGGAATCAATGCAAAGATTATCAGATAAAATGGAGTTAAATCGGATTCAGGTCTGTAACAGTATTGCTCTGAAACAACCTCATACATATGCTTTATGATATTATGTCTCTAGTGTTTCTAATAGAAGGGGGATGCATTAGAAGGGGGTATTCATATTGGCCAATTTTTAAGAGAAGGAAGGTGCAAATACAACGGGGGTTTTAATGTTAGCTAGTTTTCAACAAAAAGAGGGTGCTAATAGAAGGGGGTATACATGTTGGCACCTTTTCAATAGAAAAGGAGTGCTAAGATAAGGTGGTTCATGCTGGTAAACTGTTTTATTAAAGGTAATTTAAATTTTCTGCATGTTCTGATCATGATTGATTTGTAAAATTTAATAGAAGGGGGTGTTGATAAGCAATGGAGGGAAGGAAAATTCTCCTGAAATTAATAGAAAGGGGGCCATCTATTAGAGGCAAAGCAAATGGTTACAATCCATTCCTAGATACCTTTTTACACATAATATGTTATTTCATGAAGTAATTTATATATTTATAGGCTAAGGTAATCACAGAGAACAAAACAGTACTGTCAAGTTTGTAGAACACAAAGAAATGCATCTGAACACTGATTGAGTGCACTAGAGAAAGACCATTTCTGTCCTGCACATACACATTCCCTCTCCCTCTGGGTGTCATATCTCAAATTTTATCACACTTTTCACATCTCTCATTCTTTTTAATTTTCTCATGCTTGGTGTTTTGTTTGTTCCTTGTTTGACTTCTGAACTTTGTTTAACTCTGCGACAGAAATTGTCAAAATTGTTGGTTGAATATGGATTTTTTCGATATGTAAAGTGTTTGAAAACCATGGTGTGCTTGTATATGACTGGTAGTTAGTATTTTAGTGCTAGTGGGTTGAAAAGCCATTTCTGAACTAGGAACATACATATATGGAAATTTTTAGGTAAAGTGTTTACAATCCACAGATAAAAGAAAGCATTTTCTAGAAATTTTGTTCTGTGTATGTTAGGAATTATTGCTGAGTTTTGTAGTGTCCTTGATGAGTTGAGCCCTAATTAAATGGGCACAGAGCAAGAACTTCTGCATGAATTGTGGGCAGCAAGACTGACTAGCTACATGATATATAATTGTCAGCTTTTCATAATTAAATAAATGGAACAGTGTTTATAGATTTCAAGGAGTTTTCAAGATGCATCAAGTTTTTTGTATCTGTCAAAAGATGGCTCGGATAGGTTCCTGTTTAAGTGAGGCACTGATAAATAGATCAAAGCAAATATTTCCCATCTAAGGCATGCATGCCTTTCAAGTTCTTGGTCAATACTGATTCATCTTTTCATCAAGATTTTTCTATTCTCCAATTGGTTTTAGGTTGCTGAGAGAATAAAAGTAAATGATGCGGAGAGGCTGAAGGTGTTTTCTGAACAGGTGTGACACCACTCAAGTGGAAGTATCCACTCATTCCCATTTTTGTATATTATGAAATTTCATTTTTATAGCTGTTTTAAGGCCTTATATCAGAAAATGGCAATGCCTGGCACCTTTTTCTTTGACAGGACTTAGAATATTGAAGCTGGACTATCTTGTAGCCTTCACGTTTTCAAATTTGCTGTTTTCATAATACCTAATGTGTTGCAATAATTGGAATTTATATTCAAAAAATAAAATGTAAATGTGTCAATATCAGGCCTCCCAGATATCATAGGAAAAGAAAAGCATAAATTTTTAGGTTTAGCATACATTTCGTTAAATTGGTATAAAGTATTGTGGATGAGTATGAATAGCATAGAATTTCAAATGTTTGGATCAAGTATAAATTTTTGGTCCATATTTATCCTTGAAGAGTAGCTGCAGAATAGTAGCAGTAATGCTATACTTACATGATACATGGTTTATAGGTTTGCCTGTTTCCTTTTGGGAATATTCTATCCTTGAGCCCCCTTACTAAAATAATGTATTTCTTAGATACTTTTGTTGATTGTAAACCAATTGGGTTGCATAATCTGTCCCATAACCAGGGTGATCTTGGAACAAAATTCTCCAGACGTTCAAAACATGCCTTAGTGTACCCTCAAGAAAAATATATATTAAATATAAAGCTTGTGTTTAATTGTAGATAACTGGAGCTCAAGCAAAATGTCGCTTGAGCTCCAATTATCTATAGTTAAGCACAAACTTTAGGTTTGTTGTACATGCATAACTGTAGTCTTGCATAGAATGGTCCGTGTTTTCAAACATTTTTGAAGTAGGAGTTGCATTTATTTGAGTAGGAGTTGCAAGGCCCTATAATCTAAAGCAGTGGTCAGGAACCTTTGGCTCGCGAGCCACATGTGGCTCTTTTCAAGACTCTTAGCAGACTTTCTTCAAAGCACTGCAAAGCAGCGAATACCTCCGAAAAGGCCTTCCAAAGTTACCACTTGTGTCGTCTTCAGTTGTCATATACCCCGAATTGCTAAGTTTGTGTCGAATTAGAAGATTTTGTGGTCCCATGTGACACCAATGCCCAATTGTATGGCTCTCATGGAAAGCCACTTTTAAATATGAGTCTTCCATGGCTCTCTCAGTCAAAAAGGCTCCTGACCACTGACCTAGAGGAAAGTAGGCGTTGCAAGTAGAAAAATTGCCGTCAGATGCCACGGCCGACGTTTGGTTTTGATTATTGCATACACTGATATTCTGTATGGCGTAAAATGGCTCAGGAAAATGGCTCATAAAACTTATAAAAGGCAGTGTTAATGCAATGTTTTTCTCTCTTTTTTCTACTTCTACCTTATTTCGTAGTTAACATTTTCATTGCCTTGGTTGTGTATTGTACTGTAGTTAGATTTTGACACATAAATACGTAAGACCACAGACTTTTCTTTACCAAAATGGTATAGCACCAATTGAATCAGACATTATCTACAAAGATTCAAACAGTAACTAATTATCATGGCGTGATGCAAAATGCAACTGGAAGGTATGCTTTACTAGATTTTTGTTTTCAATTTTTCGTTGGTTTATACAGTGAAACCTAGCTTAGTGGCTACCTCTATAGAACGGCCACCTGTCTATAACGGCTATCAATGAACCAGCCATTCAAATGTACATAGTGCTTTATCTTTATAGAACGTTCACCTCTCTAACGTGATCAGTGGCCACTTTCACAAAGGTTAGGCTAATGCTTTCTTTGTGTATTGCGGTCAATAATTTTAATCTTTCACCAGAGGTACTTGAATTAACTGCAACTTATTGCACACAACTTCAGACAGCTTCTTTATTACTAACAGAAAGCATTGTCTGTCTGTGCTTGAATAGAAACACATGCAATTCGAAGGTAGTTTCTTCCAAACACGTTTAGTTCGACGACATTGACGTAAACAAACAACTTCCCCCTTTCTTATCTAATATGTGCAGATCAGCCACCCTCTATAGCGGCAAAAATTGGTCAGTGCCTTGGGTGACCGTTATAGGCAGATTTCACCGTACCTAAAAGCTGGTACTTCATAGTAGGTAAAGGGCGAGAGCTGACAAAAAGGAGAACTGGTCAAGATGGCATCAATGAGGAGAGAGACGCTAAGGTTGACCTCAGTTTTATCCACTGTTATCAGCAGCTCCGAGCACTGAATTTGCAACCTATATGAGTGGTATTCATGCACAGTATCCTAGGCACATTTGATGTGTTTGCAAGCTAAGAGCATTGCATGCAGTGGGATGTCATTTCTTTATAAATCAGGAGAAGGCAAAACGATCCCTGGACCTAGGTTTCCAATCAGCTATGAGCAATGGTGCAGACCAAGAGGGTGACTCACTTGAGCAAAGTGCTTACTAAGGCAGTTTGCAAATGTATTAGCTCATCTCTGTGGCACCAAAGTTCGTCACTGCTGGAACAGAAGGATATTCCAACTCCAAGCTTTTAAAATTCCTCCATAGACAGATCTACTCATTTTTTCAATGCTCTACTTTTTGGTTGTTACTCATCAGTTTCTTTAGATTCTCCGTTGTCCTCTCCCCATTGAAATGATGTCGCTTTTCTGGGTCCTGTTTAGCCACTGCATGTGTTTTGCTTTGTAGTTCTATAGTCTATCTTTTAGTGTGGCTATTAGTTGGTGGATTGGAAGTTTTACTGTATGGTGTTCATTGTACTACATACAAAACGGCCATACTCTAGCGCAGAAGATATGGGATTGGGGTCTAGTTGTTTCTTTTCTTATGGAAAATATAAAATGGCATTTTTGCTTTTTTTATCACTTACTGGGATTCTTAAATATGTTATTTTAATTAACTTTAGCGACTCATTTGTACTATTGCTGGTATTATTGCACACTTATAGCCAACATATTAGTTATAGGTTGAGTAAAATCCTTAGGTAGCCTTGATTTGGAAAAAGTTATGCATTTTCTTGAATCTTGAAAATGAGAAGTGAAGATCTTGTCTTCGATTGTTTAGTATAGTGTATTTATGTATTTATAGGCATGAAGGATTTAGAGTTTGGAGGGGTGGAATCGTCAAGAGAAGGTAAATTCATTTTATATACTATAATTTGCTGATAGTAAATTAGTGCATCTTTCAATCTCTTGCTAATTTCTCTAAATTACTTCCAAAAGCATTTTTTCTGAAGTCGGCTTTTGAAGCCCAGCCGCCATGTGTTTCTTAACTTTCGTCAAATTTCAGCTTCGTGTTTCTTATGTACATTTTTCATGTAGAAGACATGTGTAGTGGATCTATGCAGTCAGTTTGCTTTACTCTGAGCGTTTTTTGCTTCATCGCAATGGGGTTTTGCAACAATGTAGTCTACAGTAAAATAGTCAAAGATTTCTAGTGCTGAGTCTAAGCAATTGCCATAGTAGGGTTTCAAAATGGAGAATCATGGATCAACAGAAGGGGAGAACCATCAACAACAAAGAAGCTCAACCCTGAATATAAGGATTTCTCCCGTTTTCCGAACCAATAAGGGGCCATTCAATAATTACGTAACACCAAAATTCGCCATTTTGATCGCCCACCCACCCACTTTTTGTAACCCTTTGTAGCAAATCTGGTACCACCCACCCCCTTTTTACGTAATATTCGAGTCGTAAGACCCCCCTATCAATGTTATTATTTGCTCATATTTCATGCTAGCTATTACTTTCATGTAAGACCACTCAATCTAATGTTCTAAAAGGAGGGAATGATATCACAGGGCAAAAGTTAAAGAAACACCCTGAAGTGATGCAATTGGAGGTAATTGGCATTAGCAGAATGTCTTCGAAGGTCATAACAATGCTTCGGAAAAAGGAGGGACACATACATACACAAACAGCATTGGATTTTAAGCTCAACATTGATGTAATTGCAAGAAAAGATACATTTCGAAAACAATATCTGCTATATAACAAAAGAGCTATGACCCACCACCCGCCTGGAACACTTCGTAACAAAAATGACCATACCCCCACCCATAAGGTGTTACGTAATTTTTGAATGGCCCCAATGGCTGTGGCGACCTTTTTAAGATTTGTTGTAGATTTCTCTCAGACTCTATTTTCTTAAGAGTGGAGAACAACGAACTTTATCCCATTCACTTAATTAATATTTGTGCTGTTCCATGTTTTCTTCGATTTGGAAAGCTTTATCTCACAGCTTCAGGATTTTTAAAGTTGATCATTGGACGATATCCAGCTCTCTATCACCAGCAAATCATGTCATGATTTAGAAAATGGCATTTTACTGTTAAGCAAAACTCTTCAGTTATACTTGCTCCTTCACATTAAACCAATGAAAAAATCTATTTTTCTGGATATCGCATTGCCGATTTACACAAAATCATTTTACGTATTACTTGTGATACCCTTGTTGCAATGGGGCCATTCCATGGAAAAGCCCCGCCCTGAGCATACTTGTTTTGAACAATGCACATTGCCTATCGATCAACTTCTTTTCAGGATATTGCAATATTCTCTGTTCGCCCCTAGCCAATATGTAGCATATCACAATCCTACCTAAAAGTGCCCCATTATCATGTAATAAATGAAAAGATCTTGTTTTTCCCATCCCGAACGCAAGAAGTAATTCATACCGTAGGAAACTCATAAGAAGTTTATCGTGTGCTACCATCAGGGAACGTTAGCACAGGAGCACTCTTATATTTGTTGATATTTAAATACTTACCTAGAATGCACTGTTAGTTCTGCTCTCGTTTCTTCTTATGTCAAGTCTCAGTGAAAAGTGAAGTTCGTGCTCTGATGTACTTGTTCATCTATCAATCACTCTTCTTTGCACCTTTTTGTATCCGTATTCTACAGCTGCTTTTTTCATGAGTTTTTTCTGACAGCGTTGGTTCTTTGTGAAAAACCATGCCACAGCACAGTGGACCTGTGTTTTACCGCCAAAATCATTATGCAGCTGCTTGTGTCGCGATTCTTTGCTGATGTCATGCAAAGTTTCATTCCTGTTGCCACTGGTAACTCATTTGTTTGCCTCATTTTAACGTTAGGTAAAATATTTTTTTTCAGATCAAGAAATACCGCCCAAAGTATTGCAAATAAATGGAATAATCGTGCAGCGTTGCCACTACAGGGTACAATTTGACTTGATTTCATTGCTTCGTAGCTTGCAATGCCTTGCTTGTTCTGTGTTCTTGTTGAAGATATTTGTTTCTTGCGTTTAAGTTTAGCATGTTTCCCAGAGCACCTAGATAGCCTGGAAAAATTTGACTCTTTCAGAAAGTCAATGAAAATCTGAAATGGTCAGAGAAAATGTTGAAAAAGCCAATAAGTCAGGGAAAAGACAGGGAGTTATTTTCAGTTACTTGAGATAGTCAACATCCTTTCAGTAGAATGGGTATGACCACAGAAGGCGTGGCTGTTAATGCATGTAGCAGAATAATGTCCTTCCGGCTGACACTGCTCTTTGGTCAGGGAAATGCCAGGAACAAGTCAGGGAATTCGTTTTTCAATGCTATTAGAATGGTGCTTTCCTATTGATGAAAATTGGCAATGGTGGCGCTAGGAATTTTCCGATGGGGACTGATTCTTCCGACAGAAGGACGCTAAAATAAGATTAGCAGAGTAAGTTAAGGGGTCACCCATAAAGGATCTCCGCACATTTGTGCAGTTTCAACCCCCTCCCTCCCTTTCTCCACGCCTGTCCGTTTTTTGCTCAATAACCCCTCCTCCTGTCCGTGTGGACTCTGAGTTGGAAGATAAATAAAGAGCTGCAAAACTCTGGAAAAATAAAAACTCTTTAAGAAAGAAATGCATACTGTACTTATCTCTTCTTTGCCTCTATTTTTCAATCTTTAACACGGGAAGATGATGATAAAATGACCTTTAAATGCCCTCTTCTCTCTAACAGACACCACACCGAAAAAGATGTCCACTTACAGCTAAGCCCCCTCCCCCTTCCCACTTCTGACCGCATTGTTGCTAATCCCCTCCCTCCCCTAAGGTGCGGACATCCTTTATGGATGCCCCTAATTGCTTAAAAATATTCGAGGAAAAGTTTTTCACCTTCCACCCCGAGGGGCTGACATGGTCCTACAGGGGGCTAATGCCCCTAGCCCTCCCCTCGTGCCACACCTGAAATTAGTTACCTTAGCTTTTTCTGCTTTCCTTAGAGCACAATGTGTTTAACTTCAGAGGTAAATATTAGTAATGCACTACTTTTAGTGTCATTTTCTTGAGATGGTTGACTTTCTAGCTTTCATTGGTTTGCTTTTTTCAAGAAAAGTCAGAGGGGCACCGGTGCTGAACATATCGAATATTTTAAAAATTATTCGCCGAGTATTTAGCCAATCGTTCGGCTCTATTCGCGGGTATTTGCGGACTCAGTTGCACCTTGGGAGCTTTTTGACTCCCGAATAACCGCCATTGACTTTCATCATGCCAGCTTCTGCGGTCTGCATTGTTTGTTTCTTTCATTCTCTTTTCTCGATAGACAGAGTTCTCATAGTGCATATGCGCAAGTTCATGTAATTAAACATTGCTTTTCCAACGTTGAAGTATTGTAAATATTTTGCATTTGCATTTGACCTTGTGTCTTTGTCAACCCCAACTGCATCATATTCAAGTGCATAGTCGTGTGATCTGGTAAACAAATACTCTGGAGTACCAAGTTATTTGAGGAGGGGTTGAATGATTGGGGGATTGGAAAATTTCTTGAGCATCATTACTTAGGGAGCTGGAATAAATTGGTGGGGGTTGATAAACAGAGGCCATGTATATTTCAATGAGCTACTTTTACGCTCTCTTTCATACGCTAAGAAGATATCTGAATAAAAGAATAGAGAATGATATTGATTTGACTGAATAAACTACTGACAAATATTACGCATGAACTCCTCGAAAGTAATTGGGGAGAGTGGAATATGTATAAGGGAGCTGGTAAGAAATTCAAAAGCCAGCAATCGGAGCAACACTGGAGGGACGGTTGCTCGGTACTCAATACTGCGATGTGTCACATGACCATTACGTAATCTTATCTCTGATTGGCTGTTCTCACTTGGAGGGCAAGCGGCGGGAGAGAAAAATATATGGCCTACCATAATAGTGTTTGCTTATATTTTAATTCCCTGTAAGTCAGAAGCAAGCTACTTATTATTGAAGGCACTCGTCTTCATGGTCGGGCTTGAACTATGCTTGTGGCTGTAGACAAAGAGCAGCTTCTTTGATATTTTTATCACAGTTGCAGCTAAATTTTGCTTTCTTTCAAATGTACCAAGAGAATATTTTGCCCACAAAAATAAGTTGGAATCCAACGAAGATGGAACAACCATTAGAACTTTCAACAGTTGGGAGTACCAAACCTCCAGAACCAAGCTTTGAGAAATTGAAGGGGTGTGGTGTTGTCACACATCCAAACGGTCATGAAGTCAGGCTACTAGGGAACATTCAGAATTTAGTTGATAAGTTTAATGAAGAAGACGGAACCTCTTTCTAAGTTTTCCAAGCCCATCAAAAGCCGTCGTTCTAGAGGTGATTGCTTTCCTGAAATATGATAGCCATTTCTGTTTTTGTCAATCTTTTAAGAAATATTTATCGAGCACTAAGAAAGATACCACTCGAGAAAGATCTCTGTCCAATAGCATTGAAACGTGGAAAGGGCGTTTCCCACGTTTTCCGAGAGTCTAGAGTGTGTGGTCATGAAATTATTTTTCCAAGACTTTACCCCACTGGACCCAATTTTTCTCTGCGTCAAATTTTAGTCACCATTTTCTGCGAAAGCCCTATATGCTTGGCTGCCTCTGGTAGATATTTATAGCACATCTTTGATTCGTTGTTTTAATGTTCAAATCTTGTTCCTGGATGAAGTACTAGCCTTGTTGAGTTGAATTGCCAAATCAACATTCTGTTTTACCTAGAAGAATCCTGTAAATTTAGGATTTGAACCACATTCCTAGTTCAGCTACTTTAGTTAATTTTTCTAAGGAAACAATGGGCCTTGTCAGTTTTTGCCTTACCACTGAAAATTCCTTAGCATATGCCTAGCTGTCGACAGTGGTTCTGGTTCTCTCTCACTGCCTTCCTTTTCTTATAAAGATATTTTACACCTTTCTAAGCTTTTTTGCAATCTCAAAATTGTATTTTTAGTACTTTTGTAACTGAAAAATATTTCTTGTGATTTTTGATCTTGAAAATCTGTTATTTATCCTGCAGATGACAGCATGGCGAATACACCGACTTCAGGTTTACCAGCACTATCTGTTGTGAAACTGCCAGCTGATGCTGCATCGGTGAGTCTTCTTTTGTACTTGCTAGTGGCAAATGGGTCCCACATAGTCACTCTGTAATTAGTCAGTATTTCAAAAATGGCCATAGATTTTGGCATGAAGCACAAACATCAGAAACAACGCATTTGAGCTGTGACTTGAGTTGCGTGAACGTGACATGTTTTATGGGCACTGGTGTATTAGTATCTGGTAGAAAAATTTTTACCAGCATCGAAGGTTTGAGTCCAGTTTTATTATCTTTCATAGATTTAAATACACGACGATGATTTGAAATGGGCTGCCCTAATACCTTGATTAGGCGCCCCACGAGTAAGTGCCCACTCTATGAGAAAAATGAGACACAGGCGCCCCCCTCCTCGAAAAGCACCTATTTACTCCGTCATCAAAAGCAGGGCTCATTAAGTTTTCGAGCACCTGTGTTTTGTGTATGGGAATATGGAAGGTATATCAACAAAGATACAATAATAGTCTGTTTTAGCTTTCCAACATCTCAATCAACGACTATTTTCTTATCTTCACACCAAAAATTTTGCAAATATCATTTGTCACTGCTCTGTGTACATGGCTGGAACCACCAGCACGTTATTTGAATGCCCTTCGGTCCATTTTAGTAATGAAGCGCCCCCCCCTCGAATAAGCGTCCACTGTCGTGACTCAAAAATGTCAGAAGCGTCCTGGCTCTTTATCGGGACATTACAGTATGTGATCAACCACGTAACTGAACGAAGTGTCCTGGAGGGGCAAAAGCCATAGTTTGTTTTGCAAATCTCCAGGTTAATAATTCTGTTGAGGGACAAAACCATTCGAAATTTTTCATTTGGAGGCATTGCCTCCGTCCCCCCTGTAGGTACATGCCTGTATGGGATTCAACAATTCGGCCATATAGCTGCCGAAGAAAAAATGCGACCGAAATCTACATGTTAGGTAACGTTCACCTGAAAATCAATCTTACCGCTTCAGGTCGCTATCACTCTGAGGTCATGCTTCTTTTGTTTTATGTTCGAAGTTATTTGCTGTCTTTTTTTCATTTGGGGCCATTCGAGGGGGTACGTACGCTCAATATTCATCGATTTTGGGCCTCCCCCTTGTACGCTGTTTTACGTTTTACATCACCTCCCCCCCACCTAAATATTCGAATCTATAGTTTTCATCACTATTTTCAAAGTTTGAAAAATTCAATACATAGCCGAGATATCTAAAAGATTGTCGTAGTTATTTAGGATGCTTTGCAAGTAATTAGCATTTTAGAATTATATGAGCGTACGTACATTCTTTGAGAAGCCCCCCTCCCTCATTGTACGCTTCCATCACAGAATAGGGATTAGTGATTTTGTACGCTTTTTGTCCAGTTTTCGGTATCCTTCCCCCTTCCTAGCGTGTGTACTCTTTTTTGATTGGCCCCTTTCAAAGTATCACTCATCTTTTGTCATAGAAACATGCCTACGCTGGTAATATACACACAGGTAAACACTTGTATTTTTCTGCTTTCCTTTCTTGAATAGTTCAGATATACAGAACTTTGCACTTCAGAGAGTTTACACGTTTGTGTTTTATAAGAAACTTAGCTCCAGGCCTAGTACTAAAAGTTTCTTAATTTTTGGCCACATTTTAGTTCTAAAAGTTTCTTAAAAGTTTCTTAATTTAATGAAAAATTCCAATAAAACGTAAAGAAAACGTTGACTTAGCAAACTAATTGTAGTTTAGCAAGCAAAATGCATCAGTGCGATCTAGTGCAATGCCATGTTCACATTTGTTTTGTTCAACTCTACGTTGAACTACAATGTTTGGCAAAAGTCTTGGAACACTTTCTATGATTTATGCTGTAAACGAACAGCAAAATCCCCTCCCCCGTACAACAATGTTGTTTGAAGGTGATACAAATAGCATTGGAAGGGGAAATGATGTCTTTCCAAATAGCTAAGGGCTTGGACTCTCGATTTAGCATTGTATGAAGGGGGAAGGGGGCTCACAATCATCATTTCTGCAGCGAAAAAAGGACAGGGGTGGAAAATTCCTAACACTGTATGGGTGTTCCAAGGACGTTTGGCAGACAATGTAGGTGACGACTTTAAGTGGCCAATTTATCTAAAGTTTCTTAGCTATTTCCTTTTAGTCCTAAAAGTTGCATAAGATTTTGGCTGTCTAGTACTAGGTTGCTTATGAAGTAGTTTCTTATAAAAATAACGTGTATGGGAGTTGAGGAAACAATCGCGTGACACTCAATTTTTGGGTATGTGGGTGGGAGCATGAGATCTGGAAGTCAATGAAGTACCCTGGACTGTGGACTCTTCAGGGGAGCAAATAAAACTCGGTTTTACTATTTTACTAGTGATTCTAATTTTGAATTTTGATTGTAATCTTTGGCGGATCTGCTGAGTCGCTTCTCATTGTTGTTGAATTTTTAATGAAGTCATCAAATTTTAATTAGATATTGCAAAACATCTGATCGGTGAAGGATCAATGGGCGAAAGTTAGTAGCAAAAACCGTGCTCACCTGTAGATTGCGGGACTTATAAACTGTAGGAAAGATTTGCAATACAGCTGCAGAATATCAAAAAACTCAGGAGAATACACGTAGGCACGTGGAAGTTTCACACATACTATAATCGGCTTGTTCATTGAAATGCAATTACGTTTGTACGAGAGTCAACCAGAAAATTGAAGTGAATCTTGTATTTGATATCAATGAACATGATCTGTCATAGTTTCCAGAGCATTTATTTTTCTTTGTTTAGGTGCTTTGCCTCCTTGGCTTCGTAGTGAAGATGAGGATTGCAGAGAATCAAATCAGGCATGTTATTATTGACTGTTTTTAGTAAGTACTTTGACCAATAAAACGATATAGTTTACTAGGCTTCGAGGGCTAGAGATCGCCTAGATGTTTGAGTCGATTAGAATGGTCTATACTTTTCTTTTGTTGCTCAAAATACCCTAAACCTCCGAATATAAGCCCCCTGGATATCGCCCCCCTTTTGTGCTATCCCAAAAATCCTTCCAAATATAAGCCCAGGGCTTACATTTGGGATTTTGTGTACATTTAGGATTACGAATGACCATAGACAGAGCATATTTAGAGCCTCTGTATTTAATTTGTTCTTTTGCGAAATTTTACCCATCACATGTTGTTATTGGTCTCTTATTGGGCACGGAATGGCGAATTTTTTGGCATACACAAGTCACGTGTCAAGCCGAAAGACCATACGAATATAAGCCCATCCCGATTATAAGCCCGCCAAACAATACTTACGAACCTCTATAAGCCCAGGTCTTATATTCCGGATTTTACGGTATGTCTCAAGATAGCTTCTGGGCTACACGTGACTATCCTAATCTGTTTTAGTTTGTTTTCAAACTCCTCTCCTTTTTCAATGTGTCATTCTTTCATAGACAAATAAGACTTCAAAGAAATTGCTCCTTTTTACACTCTGATCAATCGCATCTCATTTTTTCAATGCAAAATTTACTTTTTGTAGGATAAAGACGTTCCTGCTATAGGTCCTTCATTGGAAGACTTCAAAAAGCATGGTAATCCTGTCCTGTTTTTTATTGATTTTAGTTAGTCTATAAGCGTATGATATCCTATATCACCTTGAACCTGTAGGAGAGCTGCTGTACCCAAATAAGGGAGCGGTTTACATGCTCTCAATATTTCAATCAGGTGCTTGTTCCCTAAATTTCCATAAATTGCTATTTTAACGTGCCAATCATTTTGCAATGCAGCGATGCCGTGTAGGGAAGCACGGGGGAGCCCAGCCCTCCTTTCTAACATTTTCCAAACTTTCAAAGGATCAGCCCCCACCATTGAAGGCATTTTAGTATGCAATATTGTTTAATTGTAATTTTGTATTTTTGTTTTGACCGCAATGTCTTTATGGTATTTATTAATTACTAGTTAAAAGCATTACCGGAGTGATGGCCCAGTGGTAGAGCGTCTGCCTCACAACCGGTAGGTCGTGGGTTCGAGCCCCAGCTGAGTCATACCAAAAACTTTAAAAATGGTACTCACTGCCTTCTCGTCTGGTGCTCAACATATGAGAATGGAGTGGGAAAATTAAACTCGCGGAGCTACCAGTGGACCAGCCCCCGCTGTAGCTTTCACTGCATTCGCAGACGGTGGCCTAAGGCTATAGAAACGGAGATAGGCGCCGCCCTATGCGCCATTGGCGCGTGGAAGGACTTTGACTTTTGAGTTAAAAGCATTGAGATTCTTCTTTCCATTCTACAAGGATCTAACCCTACACATGCACAAGAGTTAAGGGCCTTGCCTACAATGTTTATGGGTGAACAATAGATTACTGCAATCTTTGCATCTCTGATACCCCAGTTGTTATTATCAGTCATGATAGAGACTTTGCACATTTTTCAATCATTTTTAATTGCATATGAGTTACTTCATTTGTAGTGGCTAAGACTAAAAAGAAGCGTTTGCATTCAAGACATGTAGGTAAAAACTTCGACCATACACCGGAGACATCAGACAACTGGTATGTAGTCAAACAGATTTTAGTACATTATGACGTCATAAACATGGGTCATCATCTTTTTCGTGCGCGAATTCTTCTATGAAAATTCTGTTTTCATTTTCTTTGTGATTTCATACAATTGTCTCGCAAATGTATAATATCGTATCTAGAGAATGACCATTGAGATAGGGTTTAAAGTTGGTGAAAAGGGTAGCTGCCGATTGTATTTCATCTTGATTCCAGACTTGATTTAGCACAAGGCTCGTTCCTACATTATGAAAATATTCATAAATCTTTCCCTAGAAAGGACGCCGAATACGATATGTGATACGATATGATAATAACACGCTATCCCTTTACATGGTTTTTCATAGTGCTACCTAAGCTTATAATATAATGTATAAAAAATTTCTTAAGATTAAGATGCAAATTAGAAGATAATTGCATAATACGTTTGAAAATATGATTAGAAAGAAATCTTATAGTTTTAGGGAAACAAAAATCGTAGGGATAAAAAAGAAAAGTACCAAATACGTTTGAAAATATAATTAGAAAGAAATCTTATAGTTTTAGGGAAACAAAAATCGTAGGGATAAAAAAGAAAAGTACCAAATACGTTTGAAAATATGATTAGAAAGAAATCTTATAGTTTTAGGGAAACAAAAATCGTAGGGATAAAAAAGAAAAGTACCAAAATAAGGAATTTTCTTGGGCTAGGAACCAATTTGCGTTAGTTGTACTCTTAGCTAAGGTAGGCAGAGAATGGAAATCAGCAGATCCGATGTTCTGAAATGTTTTTCGTTGTGTACGTGCTTCTTTGTTTGCGTCTCCATAGGAACGAGGCCTGTCCATTTCAGATGAGCATTAAGCAAGGTCTGTCCATTTCCCATCGAAATCGGGGTTGCTCTGCAGGTCTTCGAATTTAGCAGGTGAATTGTGAAGAAAGTCCAAACGAGCATGGCAGTTGGTTCAGAATCACCCTACTACAAATGTGTTCATGTCATAGTCTACAAAATATGATTTTGAATTAGTACCTGTTTGGGTTTACTTCTTTTAGATGATCTTACTAAATTGCAATATAAGATTATGTTACACAGAAAAGGTTATGAAATGGTATTAGCTTTCAATACCAGGATTTCTTGCTGTAAGGTGTCCTTTGAAATGCTCCCAATTTCTATAAATGTCAGAACAGTTGCAGCAAAATTGCCGATTTGTTGTTCTACTTTGTCCTTGTTTTGCTTTCATGATGAGTTAGCACAAAATCAGAGCTAAGAGAAATTGTTGGAGGGGTGATAAACAACCCTAATTTGCCGACAAGAACGACTTCCCTCTAGCAAAATTTGCCGACAAAGAAGAGACTTCCCCCTATTTTTATCAGTAGTACAACGTCAACTACTATTTTTGACGTACTGCAAATTTGCTGACAAGCTAAATGTTGGTGGGGGGGGGTGCAGCACCCCTGCGCATCCCTATGGCTATGCGCCTAAGTTTGCACACAAGCAAGGATTTGGCATTTTTTTCTTAGATTTTCAGTTGAATGTGCACTTTTGTGACTCAGAATATAATAATTTGAGACTCAAAAATTTTTAAAGAATATTAGGACTCAGTGAGAAATTAGGAATTGCTATAGAAGAGTGTACATCTGTCGGTTTTTGTTAGAATTCGTTTCAAAAGTCTTACAAAAATAGAGGGATTTTTCTCAGTTCAAACGCGACGTTCGGGGGATTCCTGTGGTTTTAAAGTTATAACTATCTATAGAATGGTACAATTTGCTTGAGCCTTAGTTCTGGTCTGTTCCCGATTTCTGCTTCTAGCGTTCTGACTTTTTGCACTTGCAGCTGGAATATTGTTGAGCTTCGAAAGAATTTTTTGAGCTGAATCTTTTGAGCCTTTTTTATTGCTTTTCAATTACACTCTTGCACTTCGTTTGTTTTCAGGCTTCCTTCGTTTGGTAGAGTTTGGAATTCAGGTCCAAGATGGCAGTCAAGGTTATTTTTCATATTAAATGGGATACACAGTATAGATTTCATCTTCCATTTTTGCGTGTGCAAGGAGGGTTGGTCTTCAAAATAGTTGTTTTTCAAGGGTGCAGATAGATATACAGATATGTAACAAATATAGATAAACCAATAGATGCAATGTGTTCAATTGAATGCCGTGCACATAACTCAGTTTAGTACATGCATTACATATATACATATAGATCCCCTTGGGTAATATCTTCTATTGTCACCCCATCGCTGTGTAGACAATTTAATCAGGCCCAGTTTCGTTGTAAGTTTAGTGCTGACGAAGATTTTATCGAAACGTTTACCCGGGAGACAAGTTTTACATATATAATATAATATATGCATACATACATGCATACATACATACATACATATATAAATATATATATATAAACATATATATATATATATATATATATATTTATATATATAAATATTTATTTATATATATTTATATATACATTATATTTTATATTTATATTAGTTCTAGCCGTCCTTTTTCAAAATATTGCCTAGATTTAGTTTTCTTGAAATTGACTCAAAGGCAAAACCTATAGGGTTAGGTTTTTTTGAATGAAAAAACTTGCCTAAAGGATATCTTTTATATATACAAATATATAGTTTAT
>WIPJ01000498.1:545270-567614 GCA_018155075.1 Cassiopea andromeda
ATATATATATATATATATATATATATATATGTATATATATAATATAATACATATATGTATATATATATTTATATAGTTATCATATACGTGAACTTATTCTTTCTATAATTGACTTAGGTTTTCCTTTGTTGCAGGAAAGAGTACCGGAAAGAGCAGATTGGTAATTCTATACGTCAGAATTCTGAGGAACTTTGCAAGGACGCTTAGGGAGTACAATTGTAATTTTTTGTGTCATTTACCAGCGATGACTATTTAAAACACTTGTAGTTAAAGATATCTTCAACATCTTGAACTTGTTGCTGTCTGATCACTTAAATACATGAAAAATTGTGAAACTTCATAACAAACTTTTGTGACATTTTGTGAATAATTACAGAAACTAATCTTAGTCATATATTTTGCTTTTGTGATACAAAGATCTCTACATACAGGCATCTAAATTTTAAGAAAATCTATCCCACATATTATAGTTCACTATTCTTAATTCTACCATGTGTGGTTTTGGATAAATGAGTTTACTTCTCCTCTTTCAACTTCTCTGAAATTTAAGAATTTATTACAGTAGACACCCGCATGAAAGAACCTGCTTTTATAAGAACTAGATGATACGATTCTAAAACTCAGTTGGTGAATTCATTTTAGTTTTCTTGTCAAAATAATTCCTTCTTATGCTATGAGAAGATAATATTTTGTTGCGGCTATATCTTTCAATTGTTAGATCTGTCGCAGCTTTAGCAACAGAGGTTCCAAATCTTTGATTGGTCTAGGGCTCTTGTCACATTTAAATTCTCCTTCCCGTACTAGCCAATAGCAAGTCTGGAATTTGACAACAAGCGTGTCTCACAGCTAAATGTAGGCCCATTTTACTACTCCTCAGAAAAAAATCCGGTGCAAAATGTGTTTTGAGATATTTTTATTTTTTCTTCAAAAATGGGTATTGCTATAAATTTCAGCTAATCGCAGCTTTAGCCATAATTTACATAGATGTAGATTTTAAATAATAATTCAAAGAACAGACATTTTATCGTATAAGCAAGTGCACGCTAATTTTTGGTCATACACTGAATATTAATTTCAGCAACAAGCAACCCGAGTTATAGCAATTTATCTTCTTAATTTTTAAGAAAATGAACAATTCCTGTGCATCATATGGGATTTCTAATCCAAAATTTTGCAGAAAAGGATTAATTTAGGACCTGATAAATTTGCCAAATGAATATATGCTGACATTTATTACTTAACAAAACCGAAAGTATCACAATTAATCGAGAAGAGGTAGCTGGCACTGAATTGAAAACTCTAGTACTGGATTTTTAAGCAGTGCCTAAAAAGCGTTTTCCTTGAAAGCAGGAAAACGGCATCATTAGCTTCTGAGAAAAACATTCATAGCCAAAGAATTATGTACGAATTTAGTATTAAAATCAGAATACTGTAATCTAATTGACATCTTAGTAATTTGAAACTCCTACCACTATCCAAAATACATAAGTGAAAGTAACCAACTAGCTTGCCATGATTAATGCGGCAATCCCCAGATACAAGCTAAGCTTCTTAGACATGAAAGAGAGAAAAGATCTGAAAAAACATTGATATTCAAAATTCAAGTTAAACAATTGCCACTATAAATTACAATTACCAACGCTAGCTTTCAGCTGTGTGGCCCTTGGTACAAAGACCTATAATAAATTCATTTGTTTTAAAACAATCAGAAATTTGAGATGCAACTTTACTGACTGTGTCCAAGGATTGTCTTTGGTTTTCAAGTGCCTCATCTAAATTATTCTTTGCTGCCTGTTTATCAGCAAGTAAATCTCTGTAGATAGGCGTTAATACCCCTGTTGTTGATTCACAACTACGTCTGCAGAGAAAGCAAAACTCCTTTCAGCCAAAGCTTTAAAATACGGATTCTATTCAATATTAAAGAGAGCTGAGGGCAAGAACGCAAGGGGGAAGAATAATCCATATTTATATTTATAGATGCTCACGCCTACTACAATGCAAATTGCGAAAATAAACCATAAATTCAACATACGCATTAAAAACTTGCTTTTTTCTCATTTGTTTCGTCATATACTAAACCTGAGCCACAAGATATCTGCAAAGTCTGCAGTTTCATTCCCTTTCCTTTCCATGTTTTAAATTGAAGAGGGTATAAATTTTCTAATGTTATTTGGAAGTGCCTATCATACTCTACTCCCCAATAAACGATCTTGCCTCTAAGCCATAGCATATGGAAAGATAAATGGCTGCAAATATAAGAATTACTACAAAACCCCTCAGTGATGATTTTATTGCCAGCATCAAAATATCAAATAACAATGTCAATGCAATAGACTGGGTTTTCTAAAGCTGCATTTAGACTGAAAATATAACCAATCTGCTGAATGTCTCAGCTTTGAACCATGGCCTTTCACAAGGTATGCCTTTTTACTAGCTAGTAATTTTGATTTCAATATAGATTTTCAATTAAATTGGCAAAAAATGAGAGAGAAAAAACAAACCTGAAGCCATCTAGAAGTGTCAGAATTTCATGGAATATAGTTTTGAGTTGCACTGAGTGCTTATGAACGTGATCTAGACGCCCTCTCTCTGCAACAAAATAAGATTCAAGTTCGTGCCGTCCTTGTTTCTCCTTGTGCACCTGTGCTTGCAAATACTCCACATAAGCATGAGCCTAAAATGCAGTAAAACAACCCCATTGCGAGAAATGAAAACAGTTTAACAGAGCAACAATAGTTATTATTCTTACTCGGGCGTCCTCAACCATTAATATAGCTACCATTTTCAAAATAAAAAATTAATTAGAAAATTTGGAAGCTTCTGTATGATATATGTTGTTTGCAACAAATGGACATTATTCTTCAACATTAACTTGCTTCTCTCACAAAATATCAAAACATTGCAGTCAAGCCTGCATCATGTTTCCACTAACAGTACACAGCTTTTTATCTCATTATTGCAAAACGAAAAGCATTTGATCATACTCTCAAATTGATATTGAAAACACTTTCTGAAGTGCATCGAAATACAGGTGCGTCTGAGATTTCATAACAACTACTTGGTCAGTAAAGAGACAAAGAATTCACCTGCTGAATTGCATTCTCATTTTCACCTGGTGAGGGCTGATTTCCTCCTCCCTATGTAAAGCCAATTATATCATTAGAAGATTGCCAAAAAGGAATGCCAAATTTATTAACACATTTAAGTGAAAAAGATACAATGCACCTCTCTAAAACGGTGTAGTAAACTTTAGGAAGTTTAAAGCAAAATTTTAAAGCAAACATAGCGTTGTATAACTTGGTTTCGCTACAAAATTGTAAGCAATTCGTTAACATTTGCTTCAGAAAAAAGTATAACGATGAAGGCTAAACATTATAAGAGGCATCATGGCGCCATGTCAAGTTACCCCTTGACTAAACCACCGCCTCTGTCAAGCAGCAAAATTTCTTTGGTAGTATGTGCCTTTTTGAGTCACAAGCTTATCTTACAAATTAAACAAACCGCGATCTGAGATATGAGAATTGTCTTCAAGACGTCTGCCTCTGATAATATTTGTGTCCTTTCAAAATGTGTGCTTTTGGCAAAGATAACAGTTTTTCTTGATATAGTTAGATATTCCATGTGCACTCGGTAGCTAGTCCGAAGAACAAAGCGCAAATGTTTAAAATAACAGCAACATTGATCGAAGCATCGTTGCCAAGATTTTGCGTCAATTCATAGAAAATATGCATTTAGGAACCTACCTTACCATCACCACTTTTCGACTTCGCATAATTCTGAATATAGCTAATTAATTTTTTCCTAGGCCCCAGCTTGCTACAAAGAAACAAACCAGTTGAAGTAAAAAAGAAAATAGTTATAAAATAAAGATGAATGAATTCATAAAATTACAAAAAATACACGCAGAATACGGTTATAAAGTAAGACACTCAAAGTAAAAATGTCTAAAGGAAGAAAGTACTTTTTATATGTACTCAAAGTAATATTTTCACAAGGATGAATTACCTACGATACTACTTATGTACAAAACACTTCACTGCACTACGACAGACGATACCCGGAGCACCGCGGAGGAGCAATATATTCTTACTACCCCCGGAACCAAAATAAATAAGGCAGGGAACTAAATAAAAGGAATGAAAGAAAGAAACAGAAGCAAGTATACAAAATGCTCAATAATGACTTTGTGTAAGCTCCTCAATTAATAATAAAAGAATTTCAAAGAGCTGAGCGGAAGGAATAATAACATTTCCCTAGAAAAGTCACAACTCATTACACATTTCCATTGAAGATTTCATAGCCCATCAAAAACTCTACAAAACTTTATACCTCAAGATAAACTTTCTGGATGACTATAAAAAAATGTTTATTCTATACCTTACAACCTCTCAAGAAAAGAGCAAACTGTCACTTACATTTTGATATGTATTGTTGTTTGAAAAGCAAATTTAAGAATCAAAGAAGCAGCCTGAGATTTTATGAATGTTAATAATGGGGTTGTGATGAATATTTGGTTTTTCTCTCTACAGTTACGTCTTTCTAAGCAGGTATGAGTTTTGATTTAGTAACCCAACATAGCGACCATAATTATTGGAGATACGCATCCATGCAGTTCATTAGCTAAAACGGCATCCCCCAAAGGGACTTTAAGAGCATGCGTAGAAGGCATATTTTCAGCTTCCCTGATTGTGGGCAGTGCAGTGAAATAGTGCATGGCTCACGCTCGGCAATAGATTCCCCGGCTAATGATTGGTTTTTAACTTCAAAATCTAAACAATAGATTTTAGTAATGTGGGGAGTCCTCATTACCCTCAACAAATAAACACTTCCATGCCCCATCTCAATTCCTTCCGCCCCGGTCCCGGGTATTAGTGATGCCCAGTCCCAAATGAGCTACACCAGGGACGGGTAACATTGTCTAGTGGGGGTCAAATTTATGGTACCCGGCTTCTTCATCGGGCAGATTAGGGCAGGGGTGGGGAAACTTTTTAGTACAAGGGCCACATTCACAAATCCCATGGTTTACAGGGCCGCACGTGCAGGCTGTTTGGTAGCTGAAAGATCAAAGTAGATGTAGACGTCCAGTTCAGAGTGGGAACCTCTTGCATGGAACAGATCTTTGCTAATTTATTAAATCTTATGTTGGAAAATTGTCTATCTATAGCTATTGTGTTGAAAAATGGGGGCCTGGGGGCTTGCCTCCAGAAAAACTTTGTGCCGCCTAGAATGTCCGAAAACGCCCATTTGCAGTATAGCATGTACTTGTTTCATCATACATATTCATGCTGAGAAGGAGAAGATGGTCCTTCGAGCTGATTTTATCGAATTTTGAAGACTTAGAACGAAAAGGAAAAGACTAGGTCAAGCTTTCCTTTTTGCATGCAAGCTAAAATTACAACCAAAACAATCTCACGGTAGTACACCGAGGAAGTGACAGTCTACACGAAATGTGGGCTACACGGATTGCACTCAGGGTGCAGAAGGAACATGTTCCCCATAAGGGTCGTCATCTACGCACTATCTTTGCAGTGGGAAAGCAAATCCAAAAATCGAAATTCCTACAATAATTCGTGCCAATTCTGAAAAGTTATTGGCGGGCCGCAAAAAATGACTTTCAGGGACATAGTTTGCCCATCCCTGGGTTAGGGGCTACATAGCTGAAATACAAAGCAGTTGGCCTTAGTGTAGTATCAGATGCACCATACGCAAAAGAATAGGAAAAGAAAATCAATGTGAAACTTACTTTATTCCAATTTGCTTAAGCTCCTCATCATTCAATGTAAGGAATGTCTCCATGTCAATATCCTCGTTCTCAAAGCAAGTATTATATTTGGTAAGATTGAGGCTGTCCAATACTTCACTTAACTTTTCTGTAGGATGCTTATCTTGACCCTGGCCTTCTAACCAAAGCTGGTGCTTCGGAAGTTCGTAGCATATTCTACTGATTTTCCCTTTTCTCTTTGGCACTATAATGCTATGGTTCGAATAAGAAAAATGATTTTACCTGGGGTACCTGACAACTTCCTGCCTTCTCTATTGTCTATCAGTCACTACACTCTTTTATACGAAAAATCTAATGATAATACGACCGAATTGATGGGAAATTAAGATCAAGCCTGAGGCTGTACCACTGTTGCAAAATGCATTTTTGGACAACGATGCATAAGCTTTCCACTAGCATATGAACATGAAATGTCTTTTCCTTTTTAGCCTAAGGAGAATTGGCAGTCCTGTCACTCCTCGTCTTTGAATTTTGCAAATTAGTTGTTCCTAAAGAAACTAGACATTGCTAACGTTGTCTACTTATAATTGTCTATAAAACTTTTAATAAAAAGCATTAATATGCAAGAGAGACCATCTCGGATGTAACTATGGCTAACGGGCTCTCAATCAATTAAAAGATCCAATGTGATCCAAATTAAGACCAATCAGTTTCAAAATTTTGGGAAAATTAAGAACAGCAAGCCTGAACCTCAATTTTGGTTGTTCTTATAAAGAAAAGTGTATCTAAATTTGACTGCACAATTAAAAATCAAATAAAAACAAAGCTGATGCTATAATTACTTCAAGCTCTGTCATGAAGCGAGACATAAGATTTTCACTTACAATAAAGCAGTGACTAATACAAGTATTGCCTAGAATGTTACCAAATTTTCGCGCAAATAGTGCAAAATCTTTCTGCATAGCAATAACATTAAAATATCCTTTCAAGAAATAAATCAATTTCATTGCTACCATCTATCTACAACATGAAATAAAACTTTGGCCTAAAAAGTAAAAATACTTCCAAAACCAATTCGAAATAAATCCTGGATATTTACATTACGGCAACGAACAATTAAGAAGTTTTTTGAAGGAATTAAGGCCTATTGCAACAAATACAGTAATATTTACAAACCTCTTTTTGCCAAAAGTAGGTACACGCTTTTTTTTAATAAGAAAATCGTCATTTTGCCTGAGCCTCAATTTTCCTAACTTCCCAAAATTGAGCGAGAGATTTTCCTAAATTTTTCATAACTTCCACTGAAAAAAACTGAGTAAAATGGTTTACAATTTCCTTATTAATATTGTATACTTGAATTTGAATTCCACCTTTAATATTTTGAATGCAATAACGACGAAATATTTATTTTTGGCGATAAAGCACTAATTTTTGGAAGTTGAGCCTTGTGATTTTCTCAAAATTTTCTTCAGATTTTGACCATTTGAGCCTCATTTTCTTATTAACCATTTCGTATAAAAAAACGTGTATTGCATTGATGATTCTTAGAGATTTAAAGGATGATTTTCATGATAGAAAAATTTAAAACTAGAATTGGGAAGATTGGTCTACTCACGTTTGTGATACTTCGCCTTTCAATCCTGAGAAGAGAGCAGATAGAATAAGATGAAAATTAAAATATCAATCGAAAGGCTACCAATTCATAAAATAAAGCTACAAGTGGACATTCCAGCTATGTTTACAACAATCCTTCTTCAGTAGCGCGTAGGAGATCATCTTCTATGGGGAATTTGCACGATTGAGAAAAATAGCACCCCCTAATATCAACTCATATAAACATAGCGGTCCAAAACACAGTACCACTGTGAAGCTCCTTAAAAAGAGGATAGCACATCATTACCTTTCTCAAGAACAGAGGGAATGACTAGCCACTGCTTGTACTATTACTACTCTAATTTTATTCTTTGATTTGCTAATAAAACATGCTCCGTACTGTAGCACTACAACACCCTACCTATTCTTTCAAGTATCGTTTTGGTTCTCCATCATGGGAAAAACTTGGACCAGCTAAACAACAAAGGTGGCTTAAGTCCAGAATGACAATGAATATTCCTCTGCGGTCTGCTGGACTAGCTTACATGAGAAAAAGTGGATGGAATCTAAATTGGACTAACTTTTGGTGCAGACAGACATCGAGTTTGAACGAAATCTCGAAGCTCTAGTCCAGTACTTGTTGGACGTGACTTGTTAAGTTAGACTATCTATTATTTTGTTTATTGGGGGTATTCCCCTTTGTTGTTGTATTGCTAGTTTTTTGGCCTTGCTTATATTTATGTTCGCTGTGTTGTTGTTAGGCCAGTTATAGGATAGAACCATAGGAAGACGCGAAGATATACATCAATAAACGCATATTAGAGCTAGTTCATACGATGAGCCGTAGATGAGCCGAGCCTATGCATTTAGCAATTTGAGTAGTTACGTTTATCTTCGGTTCAGCGTATGAAACCACAGAAAAGCATCGGCTCGAGCCACAGTCACACTGTTCATTTGTTCAACACTGGCTCATCTCCTTCGGTCGCGCCATTGTTGAACCAATTCTATAATAGGTTCTGGTCGTCTATGGCTCATCGTATGAACTAGCTCTTAGGTAGAAGCTAAGGTATCGATCCAGAGTTGTGGCCAACTATCTGACCTACTTCTGGACCACATTACAAGAACATCTAACATTTACTTGTGTAAATGGGACCTAAACTTTCTTACCACCTCCTTGGACGGTCTAAACATCCAGCTACTTATAACTTGAAAAAAACAAGAAGGTCCATTTGTTCTATAGGACGGCCACTACCAAGCTGTATGAATTCCAAAACAAAAATCACCTCACCTTCCTGGTTGGTAGCAGCCGCCTCACCATCATCATTTCTATTGACCATGGTCTATAGGGATAGACATGTGATGCGAATATTTAAATAATGCAATAAAACAACCAGGAAAATACAATACTACCCAAGAGGCTCTCAATAAAACAGATCTTCTCCACACCTTCTACAATCCGTAAAGAATCAAAGAGAAATATCGAGATTTATTAAATAAATAAATAAATGCATTATATACTTATACCATGTCTCTAAAATCCTTTTCGAGCTTCATCCAATCTAAGAGAGAAATTGGAAAAATTTAGGGACGAACTCGTTCCTTGAATGCGCCAAACAAATGGTTATGTGGAAGATATGCTAGACTAGTAAAAGGATGATTGCAACATTCTTTACGCCATAGACTTATCCATTAACCTGATGGAATTCTCTCCTTTGATGTTTAATTCCCTCATTTTAAACCGGACAATGGCGCTTGTCTTCATCGGTTATCAAATTAATGGACATAGATTTGTTTGGAAGACACTGGAGCTACTTGAAACGAAGACCATTACTGCGCAGTAACACGACTGCGCAGTGGAAGGGGCCAATCCCAATTACTATGGTCCAGATTATGCATGCTCATCTAATCAAAGACAAAAAATTGTGAAATTTTTTTCTTGCATTAAAGAAAGGGTACTGCGATTTCATCTTTTTAGAGAATGAATGCTAGATTTACTAGAAGCCTAAAGACTCCACAAAAACTACCTTGGGCTGCCTTTCGCTGATCTTGTTTTGAAGGCATGTAGATCTGCCTAGTTATATCTAAAGCAGCGCCTCTTAAGATTGTTGGAGGTACTGAGCCCCACAAGCTCCATACATGCATTCATCGAGCCCTTTGTAGTTGGAAAAATAAAATGTGGCTTGTTTTCTTCAAATTTGAAACATAGGTATATAATTATATACTGTATTTGTGCACAAACTGGCCAAGTAGAGCGTGATATCACGAATCATACGAGTGGGTGAACCAAACCTCCGAACCGAGCCCTCGAAACTGAGTCACCGAACTCTCGGGGTTCGTCGAACCCAGGATAAGAACCACTGATCTGATGGAAGAAAGAACAAAGGTGTGATCGAGTGTGTGGACAACCTGAATACTCTAATGGAACGAGTTGCTCATACTTTTGCAGAAAAATGCTCTTGCTTGTAATCCCAGGTCATTTTGATGTTTCGACGACAGAAGTTGATGGGGAGCTGTAGCTAGCAGGCTTCACATGAACTACTGTTCAGCTGTAAACTCTAAACGCTGGTGCTGTGATTGCTGGGCATCAAAAAGACTTTCAAATTTGAGGGGCCTAGTCCCTAAGGTCAGAGATAAGCCCCACCGGGTTTCTATGCCTCTGGAGTTGCTACCAACTAGTATGCAATCTCCACTTGCTATGCCAAAATACGTTTCAGTAAGTGCGAGAGTTCACCAGATGTTCACCATGCATGTGGGGCAAATGCATGACTTTCTCTCCTAACGCGGGAAATTTCGTTTGGTATGGTACATGAAAGCAAAATTAGAAGTCATGCATTTGTTACAAAATTCTTTTATTCCTTCCTATACTTTGTGTAAAGAAATCTTGCAATCAATTATCGAGCACGGTGGTCAGCCTATAAATGAATTATCTGCTCAATTGCATCTTCAATGAAAATACTGCAATTACGCCAGAATTACAATGATCCCAACAAGAGGGTTATCCATTTAAAACGTGGGGGGGGGGAAGCGCGTCTTCTAACCAATGTTATGGTGAATCTGAAACAATATCAAGTGTAACTATATTCCAAGCGGCCGGAAAGGGAAAGTAAGCCATTTTATGATCCTGTTTTACACTTCCTTGCTAACAATGATTCTTTGTCAAATAAATTAAAGCAATACCTGATTGTGACAATGACCCTTCGACTTGTTCGTAGTCTTTTGCATCAATGGGTGATACCATATCACGACTGCGTACAACAGTAGAATCCTTCTGATTTGATGAATTTCTTAATGAAAATGTAAAGGAAGTGTGATAATTGCATATAAAGTGTGATAATTGCATATAGTGTGATAATTACGCAGTGATTTCTCAGCTATGATATGTTGGATTTAAAGTGATAATCCCAGGTGCTAGAAAAGGTGGACTGTCTGGGACTGCACAATGGCTAAGCTCAGCAAACCATTAGTAGTTATGCGTAGAAAAATTCACTGGGCCGAGGGGGCATTCTCCATAAAGTTCAGCAACTATGACTGAAAAAAGTTAAGGAAATACATCACCAACAAGATGCTAAGCTTCCTGCATCATGACTTAATTTCTTGCAGTTTCCTACACATGGCGGGCTTCACACCCACCATGCCCCCCAGGTGGCACATCCCTGATGATAGAACTTTCAATGATATATCATACTGAGCATGAACAAATATTTCATAAATAAAATGAAATGATTCACTCTAAGAAAACATTCCCTTAGCAGTAGTTGCCCATGCCTCCATCTATACAGGAGGCACTATCACCTGAACAAACTACAACATTATATCCACAGATACTGGCTGCTGTTGGCAAATTTTAGCAACAATCACATGTTAGGGACAAGCATTAACTCTATCTTTCTATAAACAATGTGGAGTTGATGTAGCCAGAGGAGGCAAGTGGTGCTCAAAACATTTGCTTGGGGTACACAGCCCCTGTGTACCTTTCAGCTATATGGCTAATCAACCATAAGACATATCACACTATCTATGGTGATCAAGTTTAGATAGAGGGTTTGTTTACTTACATAACTGGATTTGCATATCTCTATAGATTTGAGTTTCAACATTCCTCTCAAAAAATTCAAACTTACGTTATACAGGAAACTGTGAGACAACACAACATTGCTTGCTTAGGGGTGCCTATAGTACAAACTTCAAACAATTATCAGCATTCCAACCCAGCAAAAATTGAACAATGAATCTCTGCTAAAAATGAAAAGCAATCAAAAGTAGCTGTAGAGGTATTCCTCAAAGGCTAGTTACCTTGCTTCCCTAGCCAGTCTCTCAAATTTCTCAGGCCCATCTCTAACACCAATTTCATTGTCAAATAAACCTAGAAGAAATATGAAAATACTTTCTACATCTAGAATGGCTCCAAAAATATTGCAACTCCACTCCAGGCCATGGATAGCCTTCTAGTATCTTCAATGGAAAAATTTAGCAAACCTCAACTCAACAGGGTAGATAAATTCAGCAAAAAAGCTTGCTTGGCAAGGTATAAACAGTCAGTATAGATAGAGTCAGCCTATCACAATTTGACTTTCTCTTCAGTTACAGCAATTACTTTAAACTTTACATCATCAAGACCCACTATATATAAGAGAAAATTTAACATCTCAATGATGCTTCTCTAATTCTTCTTTGATATCCCTTTGGTAATCACTTGAAACTTATTTGATATTTATTGAAGATTTAATTGAAAGTGACTTTTTCTTTACATAAAACATGAACAATACCAACAGTTAAACTCACCAATTAGGTTATAGAAATGCAATACAACATGCTGGTTAAACTACCTGCTTCTTTTCTCAATTGAGCTGTGTTAATTTCCTGATACAGGTTTTCAATGATATTGACTATGGTGATGTTACCAAAGCTATTTGCTAAAGAAGCAGCAGTTTCCTTAAATTGAGACTTAGCATTTAAATCAGCTCCCTACAAGAAAAGAAAATGATATTCAAAAACTGACAAAGCTGCTAGAAATACTCCCAATCACCCCTCAGATGTATTGACAACATTTGCTACACATTTACATTTTTGCCATGCAAATAATTTTTACATCAGAAAAGTAAATGATACCTTAGAATAAAGTAAAATGTGCTTTGAAACTGGTAATGCTAATGAAATTATAAATGTAATACTGATGACTTACATATTCAAGCAGCATATTGAAAATAACAGCATGGCCTTCAATAGCAGCTACCATCAGTGGTGTTAGAAGAGTAACAAATTGTCTAAGAGATCACACAGTAAAAAAATTAATGTGAAATGCAAGCGTCAAATACTGGAAATAAAAAACCTGCCATTTTATGTGCTTAAATTTATTCACTTATGCTACATCACATAACCAGAAGATATTTATACAAGCTAGGAGTTCAGAAGCTCTTCCTTAAAGCTATATTATAGTCCTGTTATGGCCACAGGCCTTGAAATGAGCAAATGTTAGCTACTTGATTGATCAAGCTCCTCAAATCATGAAGGTGCTTGATCAAGCTCCTACACTGTTTAAGCAGTGGCATGTTGGCTGGGGGTGGGGGCATACACCCCCATGAGAACACATTAAGGGGCAACAATGTATTTTAACATATTCCATGAGATCAGAAAAGATTCCATTGACAAGTTGCTCATACTTCTTAACAAAAGAAAATATTTGATGTTGTGAGTTTGCTTTAATGCTAAAACATGAAATTCATTCTATCAATTTTGTCCACAATCTGACTCCATACATAAGAACATCTGATACACTCCATACATAAGAACATCAGGGGAGAGAAGGAAAGAATATTTAATCACTGTTTTGTAGACATTCAAGGAAGATTCAAGCAAAATGTTTCTCTGAATTGCATATCTTTAATATAAAAGATTGATTAACTCTAGAGCTTGAATAATCAAGCCAGTAGGAGTTGTGAGGCTGGTGTGGAAGTGCTTGTGCTCAATGAGGCACCTCCCATTTCAAGGCCTGTATGGCAATTTCCTTGACACAAAAGCATGACAAAAAAGCTACAAAACTCCTTTTAGCTTTACCTTGCTTCTATATCAGCATCATGATCAAGTAGTAATTTAACTACATTGACATGTCCACCCTCAACAGCATGAAATAATGCAGTCTGACCCTTTCTGTCCCTGGTATTCACCAATGCACCTTGCTAGGTATTGAAAACAAATACAGTTATAAACTGTAAATATGAGAGATCAGTAAGCATACAATAGTGCACAACAGTACATAAAAATATTCATATAAATACCAGTGCTTCCATTTTCAAGGATATTTCATTTTTTAAGGAGATTTTGCTGATCACAAGGAAATGAAAAGGAAAGTAAAAATCAAGGAAACTTTCTGATGTCTAAGGAATTGTCAGGAAATTAATTATACAAAGAGCTTCTACTTAGTCTCCAAGCAAGATTCTCTTTCAAGTTCAGCTTTTCTAGGATATCTTACCAATTGTCATATTGACTGAATTTGTTGCATAGACTGAAAATAAGAGCACATATGGAGTGGACTTATGTCATACAAGAATTTCAAAAATCACATTTGTTGCTGCTGTGCTGGTGTCCTTGGTGAAATAACTTTGGTATGCTGGCAGAGTGGAATATTTCAATTTCACAGCACATAAAATCAATTTGTGCATTCTTTGAAATAGTACAATGTGAGCCAGATTCAAGGAAATATCAAGGAAAGAAGTTACCTTGAGAAGGGAATTTTGTTCAAAACAAGGAAATTTTGGGAAATACAACCAGATAAGAGTGGAAGCACATAAAACCAAACACACATACAGACGGAAGAAGCCACTGGGAGAGGGAGAGCAGGAAGATTTCCCTAGGACCTCAAGGTCTAAAGGGCATTCTTTGTAGTGCACAGGGGACATCCCTGCAGCAATTTCATAGTTTTCGCCCATGCACAAGCCAAAATTTGGTGAGAGCCCTACTTACAGCACCATTTTAACCTCTTCTACCCACATATATGCCAATCTACAGAATAAGGACTACTATGTGGCCAAACCTTGGTAAAAGCCCAATTTGTGGTGCCATGCTCAATGCTTCTACTGGAACACAAGCCCTATTCACAACAACAATTTTACTGGTTACAAAAATAAATAAATACTACATATAATGGATTTTTAAAAATAGAAAGAGCCAAATAGAATAGAGGACACTCTTTATGATAGTTTCACTTAACTTCAAATGTGAAGGGTAATGTGCCTTTTGGACAAAGAAAAACATGTAGAATGCAAAATTGAATATTTCCTTATGCTGTTTTATATAACCATAATCATAAAATCAATGAAATCAACCTTGACCATTGATTCTATGAATTTTACCCTCATCCTACTTTTTTGGATTGCATATTTTCTATTGATTTACCCCTTGCTGTATCTCCCTAAATTTCCTCTAAGTTCTCCCTGCAGATTTGTTTATTGTCAATTTTTTTATGTACTGTAAATCCTCAAATAAGCCTCCGGGGGCATATTTGCAAAAAATGTATTTATGGGTGGGGGCTTATTCAAGGGAGGGCCTATTTGAGGGGGGCTTGTTTCAAACTTTGGCATTTTCCTCAGTTTGACACAAAAAATGACATAATTTTCTAAATCAATCAAATTGAAGAATTATAAAAAAGGCTATTTCACAAAGGAAAAGTTGTTGTCAATAATGATTTCTTTATTATCATTACAAAAGTCATTTCTTTTTGCTTTCTAGTCTGTATAGCAATTTTCTTGTGGGGCTTTTTTGAAATAAGACAATATTTTGCATGTATGCTTCTCTCAAATAAGACCCCATGGGGGGCTTGGTCAAGGGGGCTTATTCAAGGGGGTCTATTTGAAGGTAGGGGCTTATTCCAGGATTTATGCTAAGTTTTTATCACTTTCTTCTTCTTAACTGGTGATGGATCGCAGAATGTGTATGAAACATCTGGATTGTTAATGGAATTGCTTAGCATCTATTGGAGTACATCTTAATACTGGGATTATCAATGAAATTTGAAAAATTTGGAGCCATGAGTTCATTGTCATCATCCTCATTCTACATTTTATCAATAAACCTCACTTCCCAAAAAATGAGTCTTCTTGCAACACAGTGACAGTGGAGGGTGGATCTCATCCCTATCGTTTAAAATTGATACATGCTATTATGGTAAACACAGCATTGTCTATGCATCACAAGAGCTTTACAGCCAACATGACATTACCACAGCTAAAATACCTTCCAGAGATTTGCATTTACAACACAATAATGAATCCCTTACTAAGTTTGACATCGCAGCAAAGAACATCATATGTTTACCTGCAGCAGGAAGTACACAATTGACTCATTTCCACAATCTGAAGCCAGCATCAGAGCAGTGGTGTCCATTTTTGTAGTTCCAATATTAACATCAGCACCAGATTCAAGGAGGAGGTTAACTATTGTGTCCCTACCCACATATGCAGCATACATTATGGGCGTCCAGCCACCCCTCTTGTTTTTCCGATCCAGCTCTATACCAGATGAGATAAGTTGACTGACCGTAGCAAAGTCACCAATCAAGCTTGCAGTGTAGAGATCCAGAGGTATTCTCTCATCTTTATCGAGGCTTTCAATGAGAGCCCGCTCAAGCAAATCGTGATCTTCTTCATTTGTAGATTTTGATGACATTCTGGCTCCTCCTGAAAGTTATGTTTCCATCAGTCGCATACTCTCACACTCCATTATTCAAAATGCCTACTTAATAATAACCAAAGAATTATTGTCTGTTTCTACTTACAGACAGTCATAAAAATAATATCCCCTATACCTGCACCAAAGGCATTTTATTGATGACTATGACTAATTCATTCTATTTAAAATCCTGGCAGACATTTGCTCACACCACCAGATAAACAATAACTTAGCAATGCAACTAAACCATAGAGATAGAAATAAACACTTGAGTGCGAGCTTCCTATTGGCGCCAGTGAATAAGAATGAGGCTGCTATGGGTACGGCTACCATTTTGACTGCATAGAAAGACAGTAGGCGAAGAACGTACACACTGTAGGTTGTGTCCAGTGCTTCCACTGGGAAGGACATTTCCTTTTGTAAGGAACTTTCAACCTTCGGAAGGAAATCAGAAGGAAAAAGAAGGAAATTCGAGTAAAATATAAGGAATATTAAGGAAATTCGAAAATTCACTATAGAAAGAAGAAAAATATAGTTTTTTTGTTGTTTTTGTCAACAACTGCCCGCTCAAATTGTAAAAACTAGCTTCCAAAATGAAGGCAAATGCAACAGATGAGGAGGCCAGAGAACTAAAAAAAGCTTATTTGCAAGATTTGTAGATCGCCTTGAAACAATTACATTGACATTAAAAACAATTATTATTGCTTTGATTTCTTCTGCTATTTATTGTATGTTCTTATATTTTTGATATCTCGCTTAATTGTTTTGTTGAAAAAATGCAATACAATCAGCTTTTTTGTTTTGTTCATCAATATTCAACATATTGAACTTCTTCTTGTGTCTGCGTCAAGCTCACATCAAAATAATTAAACAGCAGCATAGCATAGTTTACATAAATTATCATTAAAACTGTGTTACGATATGCACGAAACACTGAGAACTATTTACGCGTCATTTTAGGGACGTTTTTACTAACTTTAGGATAAATTTGTTGGCCTCACGGTGGAAGGAAATTGGAAGGAAATTTCGAAATTTTGGGAAGGAAAGCTAAGGAAATAATGTCAAAGCTGGAAGGAAATTTTATTTTTCAAAGTGGAAGCACTGGTTATGTCAGAGGAAACTGCATGATATACTTAAAGAAGCAATGATTTACACAGGTTTTGAGGAGATTTAGTTCAATAGAATGTAGAAGCAAGGTTTTTATGTGTTATCTTGAAATTTACAGAAGTGAGTTGCATTGTTCACTCATTTTGTTGTGAAGCCGCACAGGAAAAAGTTACGCCATTTCTTGTTAAAAAGTTTTTAACTAAACTTATTTTAGAAATCATTCAACCTTGGACTGAAGGTAGGAAAATCAGATATGCTTTAAGAATGCATAACTGGTTTTCAAATCCTGCCGATCGCACATTCTGTGTTTTTAAATAAATGCTAGTCAGTATCTCCGGTACCATAACGTCATGAAACATGGAAAATACTTTCTCTACGTATTATTTGTCACGTAGCAGATGCAATAATGGCCCTCCTAATACGATTTCCCGCATAATTTCAATCTTTCAGAACAAACTTCACGAAAGATTATTGCATTTTGTTCTCTATGTGATGCTTCAACTTATCGTGAATTCATTTTTCTGATTAGGGGCATTGAGAAAGTTGTCTGCACATAATTTTGCTTATGAAGTGCACAATCACAGGACTATGCTTCAAAGCACTGTGATCAGTCAAGGAGTTGATGGCATATTACACAATAAGACATTTATTTCAGAGGAAGAATTCCTTCATGACATTGAAAGCATGTGTTTCAAGACGGAGCTCAATAGCCTATATATACAAAGCTCAAAATAGAAGATGGTATTTGCTTATATAACAGCACCTTCTAATCACTATGTTATTAACTTTGAACTGAAGTAGTTACCCAGTTGTTGTTGAAATATATTCTCAATAACCTCAAGGTTTTGTTGTATGATTTGATGGTAGCAACCTCCTAAACATGCATAATGTAATGCATGGATGTAGGAACCAGGGATCACATGCCCCCACTTTTCACTGTTTTTTTTGTATATGTATATGTGTATTTGTATATGAAATACCCCTGTTCAGTTTACATAGTTGCTCTGTTGTGCTTATTGAGGGTGCTCCTGAATGCATAAATGTCCCATTTTTGAAGACTTTCTGCATCCCTGGTGTGAAGTTGGGACATTCAACATGCAAAAATTGATCATGTTTACTATTTTAGCAGCTAATATATTTTACTACCAACTCTGTCATTTTTTTGTTGTAATCATTTAGTATGGTGTGCGCTAATCTTATATGTTAATTCTATTGTTTTTGCATATTGCACAGTTTCTGTGTGTATAACGTAAAGATAGTATGCCTAGATACGTATTGTATTCCTTGTCAGTTACCTAAATGGCATGTACCATAGATTTCATCCTTGAATAGCATGCCTTCTGGATTCCAGCATCTTGCCTTATCTAGGTTCATTTGACCAATCAATAAGTTACACTTCAAGGAGGTGAAATGGAGAGGAAATTTATGCCTTGAAGGGAGTGGTGTCTAAAAGAAATGGCATAATTAGTGAATACTAAATGTTCACCACACATGCAGCTTTACTTTGAAGTAGCGACTTAGCATGTATCCAGACTTTAACCAATTTTATAAAAAAATTTGACAAGTCGGGCACCTGCAATACAAAAAGTGCTTTAGATTTGCATTACTTGGATCTGTTATAGGCGTTGGAGCAGTGGCGTACCGTCAGGGTATGCAAGGTGTTCAGTGAATACCCTGGGATATCAGAAAAATATTTTTTTGAAAAAGCTTATTTCCTTGAAGCCTAAAATTCAATGCATCCATTCATTATTGTATGAAATTTCTATGTTAGACTGTCATTATTGAGAGAAATCCTGTGTATGAGCAATGTATAGCCGCTTTTCTCTCTGCTTTGTCATAACACTGGTTCCGTCTTGCAATAAGCGGTGAATCTCTTTCGTCTAAATTCAACCAATCAGAGAGTAGAATTTTATGACTGGGTTGGTCAATCTGCGAGCTACATAATCAGAGAGTAAGCTACGAAAACTCCAGCTTCCATACCTTGACAGTATGTTACTGAATAGTCTCATTTAGGGCATTAGGGAGGTTTAGATCCAGTACGAGTGCGATTACGAGTACGAGTTTTCAACTGCGCAACCGATCTACTCATATTGAGAGGGAATCACCGTCACAACTCGCACTCAAAGCAGCCGTTTAGTACGAGTTTCTCAGCAAATCTCACACTAAACAGAACGAGTTTGGAATTGATGATATTGGCAAACATAAATGTGCTATTCATAAGGAATTGCCTCGATAAAAGCAGATGTTCAAAGATAACCTCTTACTTTGAAAAGGAACACAATTTGAAAGCCTTATTTAAGAGCTGTTGTCGTAGCTGTAAATCAGCTGTAAATTAACTAACAACAACAACAAAGACCTTTGCCATTCATTCAAGATGGCGGTCCTCGCCCATGACCCATGGCTGCTTGCAATATTGGAAGAACGTATAGTGAAAGGAAGTATTGACTGCAACAAAGAACAGCTGTTTCAGAGCTCGAAGGCGTAATGTATAAGTTTCCATGATGTGAACGAATCACACGCATCCACTTGCGTTCGTTCTCTTTTTGTAAAACGCGCGTGGACCCGAATCGTGAATGTGCTTTCCTCTTGAAAAGTGAATCATCCATACATTCACAAGAGAAAGCAGCCCTGCATGATAGGTGCATGAATGGTATTGAGACATCAGTTGGATGCGCAGCTTTAGTATAAATTTTGTGGAGTACCGAAGTGCTATAAATGGCATCAGGAGTTTGTAATACCACACCAAAACCTTGTTGTTATCGTTGTTATCAATTTTTCATAATGGCGGATGTTCATACACTTTAATTCATTTTCGTTTCCCTGTGCTTTCCCGCGCATGGCAAATACATTTTTCCCTCTAGCTATGTTTATATTTATCTCTATGAACTTAAGATACAATTCCAAAACGAGGTTCAATGACGGTTTTGAATCTGGCGTGTGCGTTTCAAAGCTAGACACATTTGAACTAATTAATTCAACAGGAAATTGGCAACGATGCACCTTTGACTTCTGAGTAAGAAATGCAAGCAATCCACTATTAACAGGAAACGACCTCCCTCCTCTTTTCGCCGCTAGAATGTAACTTTTCATGCATGTCCGTTGTATTGCTAATTGATGGCCAATCTAACTGCATATACATGCCAAAAACTCAGGCATCGTGGTATTCTATGCTGTTTTGTCAACTGAATTTTTCCTTCATAATGTCAGGAAATCGACTTTCAGTAGGAAAGTTTGTTTTCAGTGTTAAGGTACCTATCGCTGCGGTGGTGCGTAATTTGAAATACGTCATAGGCCCGCCCAGACGTGTAACCGTTTGCATTGCGTTAGCCTCTATTTGTGAACAGCTGATATGAATGATTTTTTATGGCGGGAGCTTCGATTCTTTACTCTAAGCAGGTCACTTTACTACAAGTAAAAACCTGCCAAAATTCACGTGGATAATTACAGATTGTTTTGCTATTGTTTCTACAGCATCTTGGAAATGGTAACTCAGAAAGAATACGAAGAAGTCGACATACTCGAGCTTCGATCAAGGAAGGTGAACAGACATGTGTGTAGGGCCTTATGGCCTGTAAATCATGAACAAGTAAAGAAAGACCTAGAAAAAGAGCAGAAGAAAATGAGTAAGCACTTTGCGCAGAAATATAACTTTGATTTTGAAGAAGGAAAACCAATAGTTGGAAAATATGAATGGGAAAAAGCGGACACATTTCACCAAAATCGACGTCAAGGACGGCCTAGCACTTTAGCGAAAAGACAAAGTGGAAAGCCAACGGTCGACAATAATGAAGAGAAGAAAAAGGCCAGAAAATCTGAAAAATGTGCCGGCAAAGAAACAATACAGAGCTCAAGTGGAATCAAAAAGAGCAGAACTGAAAGAGAAATCCCTGGAAAGAGAAAACCACGAAGAGTTAGAGGAACATTTCACTCTCAATAGAATATTAATGAAATTGGTAAGAAATTAGCCTTGAGGTGAGGATGAAGTAAACGAATTAGTATTTGAATGTAAAGTGACGTTTATAGAATCAGTGTATAGAGTAATTTTGTATCAAAGTCTTCACTGCAATTAGAATTTATAGTTATGTAGTTTTGTATCTAAATTTATCTTATTTTGTAGAAAGTTTGTAGATTGAATCCGAGCAGTGCATATGAAATACAGGGTAGAATTATTAGGCTATTATACTATTTTACTGCTTGTGTTACCAAGCTAATTTGACTTGAATTGGTAGTACTTGATATTTCAGACCCTTTTGTTATGATATTTTAACTTTGTGGCAGTTCTTTGGAAGCTTTGAGCAGTATTATGCTATCAGGGTATCTGCCAAATCTAGAAGATGGATTTCCCTCACAAATATCCCTTTTCCCTGACACGTTTCATTGTAACTTTCATTCAGTAAAAGGACAATTATATGAACTGAGCACCTCCCAAACTACCCATGAGTCAGGCGATCAAGCCATGTCAAGAGGAAACATCATATCAGCAAGTTTGATACATTCAAACTATGGTACTCCTTTGATCTTCAGCCATGTATATTTCACATAATTCATTATGGCTCAAGGATGCAAAATGATGATTTAAGTATGTTGCACCATGCTTGGTGTCAGCGAGAAGGGTCAGATTTCTCTTACATGTCACTGACATTGCAAAAAGGACCAAATTTCCCTGGCAAATTTTTGAGGTAATGGATTTCCCTGAAGCTCCTCTGACATGGCAGAAGCCCTCCCTGTATATTTTTGTAACCACAGTAGCAGAGTAGAATCTCCTCTGGTTCACTTGCCAATTGTATATTGATGATGATGCTAGTAAAGACTTTCTATTAGATTCTCAAGGGGTATCAAATCCTACAATTTTTCAAGAACTTTACAAGAACAAACTATACTCTCAGGTGCCAAATAAACATCCCCCCACTTATTACTTTTTCAATTTTTTCCAACCCCCAGACCTTATTAGGACCCCTCATTTATTATTTTTATGGAAATTGATATTTTGTACAAACCAGTCATTTCATTTCCTTTCTTAGTACTATTTACGCTCAATTTTCATGGCAAAATACCACACTGCTGTATATATTTTAGTTTTATGCTCTATGACAACCTGTTTTTGTTCTTTTCATCTTTTTATAATCATTTAAAGCCTTTTCTCAAATTCCAACCCCCCATTTATTTTGACCCCCCATTTATTGTATTTCAGAATTTTTTCTGACCCCCTGTTTATTAGGACCCCCATTTATTTGGCACTTCAGAGTAAATATTTCAGG